>JBBPBX010024205.1:3665-14635 GCA_038048925.1 Garcialebias charrua | reverse complement strand
AAGTCAAAGAACTTATGAGTAGGTGCAGTTATGTTGATGTTCCTAGAAAGCGACAAGCACATTTGTGAACATTTGATCCAAAGCAGAGCTGGCCCAGACAGCAGCAGAACTTCTTGGTGTTTGTGAGTTAATGGAATGACTGAAGAAGGAGGCGTCGTGGTGGCACGTACAGTGCAAAGCAACGTGAAGGTTAGCGTGCACGCACGCTGTACAGATGCAACTCACTGCACAAGATCAACATCAGCTGGCTAGTTAACGCTGCGTCTCTTTCTCTAAATAGTAGCTCTATATATCTAAAAAATAAAAATGTTTACTCAGTTTACATTCTGTAATGCTTTCACTCAGTGATAAACCTTTAGGACGTGTAAAGTGATGCGAAACAGTCAGTTATTACAGGCGCGTCTCAAAAAGCTAGAATATTGTGGAAAAGTTCATTCTATTTTATCAATCATTCAGAAAGTGAATCTCATACAGTATATTACACAGAGTGAAATATTTCAAGCCTTTATTTCTTGTAATTTTGATGATTATGACACAAATAATTAAAAAAAAAAAAACTAAATTGAGTCTCTCAGAAAATTAGAATATTCCACAGCTAGCTTTTGGTACTTATGTCAGTGTGGGCAGGAGCCAAGTCCTGCTGGAAAATGAAATCAGCATCTCCATAAAGGTTGGGAGCAGAAGGAAGCATGACGTCTCTAAAATGTCCTGCTACATGCTGCACCGACTGTGAACTTCAGAAAACACAGTGGACCAACACCAGCAGAGGACATGGCACCAAGCATCACTGGATTTCAAGCAACATGGATTCTGGACCTCTCCACTCTTCCTCCAGACTCTGGGACCTTGATTTCCAAATGACATGAAAATGTACTTTCATCTAAAAAAAAAAAAGACGTTGGACCTCTGAGCAACAGTCCAGTTCTTTTTCTCCTCAGCAGGTAAGACACTTCTGATGTTGTCTCTGGTTCAGGAGTGGCTCGACTTTAAGAACGAGACGTGTGTAGCTCATGTCCAGGAGTTGATCAGCTGATTGGGGTGCGACACCAGCAGTTTACGATACTGAACCTCTTCACAATATTCTACATCCATCCATCCATCCATTATCTTTACCCGCTTCTTTCCATTTTGGGTCACGGGGGTCGCCAGTGCCCATGTCCAGCAATCACTGTGCAAGGGGCGGGGTACACCCTGGACGGGTCAATATTCTACATTTCTAATTCAATTCAAAAATACTTTATTAATCCCAGAAGCACATTAAATGTTGTTGTAACTCATCCTCCTGGATTCATTAAAGAGATAGATGCTGATGGATGTGGGCAAGAAGGATCTCCTGTAGTGGTCTGTCCTACAGCAGATCTGAAGAAGCCTCTGACCGAAGACACTTGTTGTATGACAGTCTGATGAAGAGGATGCTGAGGGTTGTCTACAATGTTCTTCATTTGATGAAGAATCCTTATTTGGACAATCATCTCCAAAGGTTCTAGAGGAGTCCCCAGAACTGAGCCAGCCTTCTTTATGAGCTTGTTGGTGTTTTGAAGTCACTTGCTGGTGCAGCTGCTACCCCAGCAGATGATGGCAGAAGAGATAACTCTCTACAACAGACTTATAGAAGATATGGAGCATCTTGCTGCAAACACTGAAGGACTTCAGCTTCCTCAAGAAGTACAGTCTCTGCCCCTTCTTGTAGACGCTTCACTGTTGCATCTCCAGTCCAGTTTGTTGTCCAGGTAAACCCCAAGGTATTTATACTTTGGGGTTCCCTGTACTCAGCTTCTTGTCCATCTCTGATCCACCTGACCACTGCAGTCTCATCTGAATATTCCTGAAGATGATAGGAGTCTGTTTTGTACTGGAAATCTGAGGTGTACAGAGTGAAAAGTGAGTGGTGAGAGCACAGTACCCTGTGGTGCTCCTGAGGTACTGAACACCTGGTTGGACACACAACCCTTCAGTCTCACAAGCTGTGGTCTGTTTGTCAGGTAGTCTTTGATCCAGGTGATTGTTGAGGCCTCCACCTGAGTCTTCTGGAGTTTCTGACTATTCAAATCAGGCTGGACTGTGTTAAATGAACTGGAGAAATCAAAGAATATGACTCTCACAGTGATGTCCGCCTTTTCTACATGACTCGTCCAGTCATCATTCAGTCAGGTACGACAGTGAGTTTTGTTTTGTTTTCATTATCTGTAAGCCATAAAGTTTCACTTTCTGAAATGATTGACAAAAAATTACTTTTCACGATACAGTAATCTTTTTTTTTTAGATGCACCTGTATGTCTAACAACTGAGGGAGAGGGTCACCGCTGTTACCGCACTCCAACCAGATCCTCTATCAAAGTGCTGCTTTTCAGAACACACACATATACACACACACACAGAGATAGTCTGTTTACACACAGATGCACACTGTTCCTGAGTATGAACTATAGGAGCTCGCTTTTTTTTCCTCTAAGAAGTTACGTGTAAACTAGTCCCGCTTTAATCAAAACATCAGTACTTTGAAAAAAAAAAAATCAGGTATGGACCTGAGAGAGGCATACCATCACTGAGGTTGCTGCTGTGATATGGTATTTGTGTAAAAACAAAAAGGTTTTTAAAAAAGTAATTAGAGCTTTTTGTATCAAATTCCATTTTCATGACCAGTGTTTGCCATGTTTCTACAGGATATGTTAGCATAATCCATCCAGTAAGAGTTCAGATCTTCTGAGGCTGAATTCTGTGGAAATATTATGAACAATATTTATCCTATCTGTTCTCAACAGCTCTTTAAAGGACCTCAGTTTGGAGAAGAGATGTTTATTTCTGACCAAACTGGATGAGCTAATGGCTAGTCTGAGTGAGGTCGAGACAAAGTGGATTGTTGTCTCCTCAAAGCCCAGTCTTAAATATTTGGTACCAGATCATGCTCAGTTTTGTATAACACAGCTATTCTGGCATAAACATTAGGCTATTACTGCCTGTGTTTTATGCTGCACTGCAAGGGCTACAGCTAGCTGCTGCTGCCACTATTTATACTTGTGAACAACTAGAATTGAATCACGGTGTGGGGTGAAACTTTCATAAGTGTGGACTATTTGTTACCTCATCAGTCCAGTCAGACTTAAACCATTTTACTCCAAACCGAGGTTGCTCAAAAAGCCATCTACAACAGGTAAGATATTGTTTATTCATCAACATTTCAATAAGAATCCTTCAAAAGAGCTGCAATATAGTGTCTTCCTGGCCTACAACACACTATCACCTTGTTTTATCAATAGTATTTTACCAAGCCTTTTACTGAGTTGTTTTTAAATAGTAATTTTTTATTACCCTGTACTAGCAATTTAGCAACTAGTTGTTTATGTAGAGCCAAGAGACAGATGTACTTCCAGAAGCTGTTAATAAAAATAAATCCATAATGAGTTACAATAATCTGGATAGATCAGATTGTCCATAAAATAAACATTGCTGTAACAGTTTGGATGTAAATGATGGACTTGGCCTTCAGGTCAGAGAAATGAAGCCAAACTGGAAGTATCCCAAAACTTCAGTTTTTACACATTTCAAGCCTGGGACAACAACAAAAAAAGGCCTTGAATAAATGTTTACGAGTGTGGTTAAATGGTTTGTGGGGTGCTTAGGAAGTCTGGAAGAAAAGAAACATCCCAATAAAAAAAGCCACTTTGTTTACTTTAACTCTAAGAAAATTAGCCTTAATTCCTCCTTTAGTATAGAAAAAATGCAACACTTAAGGAAAGTTCAGTTATTTTCTAATGGTCCTTCTCTTCGTATAAATAATTATCAGGACAGAAAAATGGATGCTACTGTGCAGTGACAGCAAGTCTTTTCGTGGGGGGGGGGGGGGTATTTTTTTACGCACTGAGCTAAGAATTGTGGGTTTTGTAGTTCACTGTTGGAAAAGTTTCAGTTGCACCACAGTAAGTCTGCACCCTAATTTCAGAGCACTTTTCTTTTCTTACATCCCTACCAGCTTTACTTGACACATTTTCCATTAAGGTTACAAAAAAGTGTTTAGGAACAAACTTATGACAAACCTTTTAACGGTTTGGAAGTAATACATAAAATGGGACGTATGATCTTAACGTATTACAACATAAAAATCATTTAGTAAGGTTTCATCCCATTTGGAGTAAAACAGACACTAAGTTGGAGTATAATTTGGGGCAGGTCAACTTTTGAACAAGTCAAGTTGAAGTGGTCTTGTCAGGGCATGTCCACACCTTCTAATGTTTTGAGTTTGCTGCAATGCCCTCATGTGTCCAAGAACATTAAATGCAGCAGACACATTTGTAAGAAATACTTCTTACTGCAGTAGAAGGGCTGAGCTCATGTGCATATTTTAGAAATAGGATCTTATTCAGTGGTGTTAAACAGCAAGACCAGAAGTAAAAAGCCACAACTGAACACTAAAAGACACAGTCGCCGAAAGAAAAGTACAAAAGTAAAAGTCAAGGCGCAACTAAAGAAAACTGAAGAATCTGATGAGAGGAATTTATCCAAACACAACTGCTACAGCCAACCTGCTGCCGCAAACACAAAACCAGATCCGCTGCAAACTCGCCGGGTGCGTTACGACTCTGTGGGCGACCATCAGCAGGTTTACATTCATGCCTTTTTTTTAGTGAACATCGTCAACTGAGTTGATGCTGGCAGTTTAAAATGCACCTTATAACCCGTGCTCTGTTTGACGGGCCACAAAAACAACAAACTGCACGCTCGCACACAATGATACAAAGGAACAAGGCCACCTGCAGCAGTTCACACATTCACAACAGTGTTAACGTAACAAATGATGCAAAAGGAGCCACACGGGACGACAGAGCTCACAGCCAGTCATCGAATATTGTCATCGCAACTCTGTCTTTTTTTTTTTTTAACTGTCACTCACATCTCAGCTGCAACACAGAATTGAAATTAATAAAATATACCCATATCCTACACATTATCAGTGAGGACTGTGCTTAATCTGAGGATTTAAAAAAAAAAAAAATCACTAACAGGATTGAGCCTCGCAGAATTACACTAAACCGATCCAGCTTATTGTACTAACACTCGGGTCTCTCAGGTGTCTGGCTGCCATTCACGACCCACATTCACGCTGCGCTTTAATTGCACTGGTCTTGTGTGTGATACCCACTTAAGAAGGTGCACTTCTGTACTTCGTCATAGACTCGTATGAAAGAAAACGTTAGGTTTATATTACAGTAGCCTTGACTGATTGAAAACAGGGAGGTTGAACACAAAGCAAACCACAAATATTAAAAAGTTCAAGTTTTTTCTTTTAACAGTCTTCTGCTTTGTTTAAAATCTTCCACTCCCTGCACTGGAGTGGCCCTCTATGCTGATTTTGACCTCCTGTGGGAGGAAGGAGGGTTTGGGCAGAGTCAGGGGAGGCTCCTCCTCACCTCTCTCGGTCTGGTCTCGCTCTGGAGCGGACCAGCGTCTCTTGCGAGCTGAAGGTCTGTCTGAATCAATGCACTGTAGTTTGGAGAGGTCTGTTTTAATGGACTCCTGTCTTACTTTTTCAGTCCCCTGAACTGCCAGTTGGGCCCTGTACACGCCCTCTGCTTGTCCCGGAGCTGGTTCTAGTTCTGCTGGTAGTCGTACTGCTGGTCCAGAACCAGTAACCTGCTGCCTGTCCACAAAGTCTGCGCTGGAAGCCTTCGTGAGAAGATTACCGTTACTCAAACCGTTCCTCACGTTTGGATCCCCGTTGTGAGAAGAGTCTGAGAAGTGACCGGCCTTCAGCTTGGACCCAGAAGCTCGGCTGTCTGCGAGCGAGCCGTTCCTCACACTGCGAAGGGTCAGCGACACGCACACGTCGCCCACACACAGCTTGGCACAGGACAGCTCGAACAGCTGGGTGGTCCGATCGGGGCAGCAAGACGACCAGCCCTGGCCGAATACGAAGAACGGATACTCCACCAAGACCTCCACGCACACCTGGGCGGGAAACGTGGTTGGGTTTTTACAAAAGCCAGAAAACATGTCAAGCTACCAAAAAATCACTTGTCAGTAAACTAAACTGAAGAAACTTGTTGGTAAATAACAAATATGCACAACACAAAGTGAATCTAGAAAAAAATCACCTCCTGAATGCTGCTGAGAATAGCCTCACAAAGGAAATACATTATTTCTTTCAAAATGATTTATTTATTGGAGCTTGTTTGAGCCCTCCAGTTGTCTTAGACCCCCTGACAATTTATGTAAAATCTACAGTTACAAATCTTGGTTTTAAGATGGACAGTGATTTTAAACTCGACAGTCAAATAAGGGCCACAGTAAAATCTGGTTTTTATCATTTGAGAAAATTGGCAAAGGTGAAACTTATTCTTTCATGGCAACAGTTCGTAACAGTAATCCATGCCTTCATTTAATCACGGCTGGATTACTGTAACTCTCTCTATCTTGGAGTCAGCCAGTCCTCACTTGCACGTCTGCAGCTGGTGCAAAATGCTGCTGCACGTCTTTTAACTGGAACACGCAAAAGAGAGCACATCACACCTGTCCTGGCTTCTCTCCACTGGCTGCCCGTGTATTTTAGAGTTCATTTTAAAATTATTTTGTTTGTTTTTAAGGTTTTAAACAGCCTTGCCCCCCCCCTTATTTGGCAGAGCTTCTACACCATTACACTCCATCCCGGTCACTCAGGTCTGCTGACCAGCTGCTCCTGGTCATTCCAAAGAGTAAGAGGAAGCTTCGAGGAGACAGGGCCTTCTCTGTTAGTGCCCCTAAGTTATGGAATGCTCTGCCTTTACACATTCGACAGGCCCCCTCACTGTCCATTTTTAAAACCCGTCTGAAAACTCATCTCTACTCATTGGCCTTCAACCCAACTGAGACTTGATTTTACTTCATTTTTATTGATTTTACCTGTTTAACTTGTCATTTTATTGTATTTTAAATTGAGTTTTTAGTTCACTGTGTGTTAGTTTTGTAGCTCTGTTTTTATGCTTTCTTTTATCTTGTTTGTAACTGATGTTCAGCACTTTGTTTCAGCTGTGGCTGTGTTAAAGCGCTTTATAAATAAAGCTGATGATTGATGATGATGATGATGATGATGATTTAAATTTAAAACATTAAGTCCTTTATTCTCATTAACCTTGCAGAGGAAGGTTTATAGCATGAGACTTTTCTTCACCATTCATCATTTCAATGCACAGGAGAAACTGTAAAAAACTTGAAAAATAAAATAAATTATAAGCGCATTAAAAACAACCCCCAACAAGCTCAAAACACAACATCTAAGGTACAGTTTGTTGACCCATCCATTATCTTTAACCCGCTTCTTCCTTTCTGGGTCATGGGGGGTCACTGGTGCCACTATCCAGCAGTCACTGTGCAAGAGGCGGGGGACACCCTGGACAGGTCTCCAGTTCGTCACAAGGACACATAGAGACAAACAGCCTTTCACTCTCTCACCTATGGACAATTTAGAGTCACCAATCAGCCTAACATGTTTTTGGTCTGTGGGAGGAAACCCAAGCATGCACGGATAGAGCATGAAACTCCACCCAGAAAGGCCCCAGCCGGGATTTGATCTGGCAACCTTTGCGCTGAGAGGCAACAGCTCTACCGACTGAGCCACCGTGCCATACAGTTGGCCCATAAACATAAAATAAAGATCAAATAAATAAAATAATCAAAATAAAATCAGTATTATTTTTCATTCATGGGACACGTCAGACAGAAAGTGAAGCATGTCAACCATTACAGTAGCATTAAATTAAATTCTACTCATGACGACTTAAAAAAAATCAAACACTGAAGATTATTTAGAGATAACTTGCCTGAGCTCTGAGCTCTCCCACAGAGAACTGGATGACCACAGCGTTGGGACTCGGCCCGCAGTCAATGCGCTCCACAGTGCTGGAGTCGATCTTCAGCTCGCTGCTGATCTCAGCGCTCTGGATGAAATCCTCCGTCTTGAGGTCCTCCACGCGCTTTAGCTCCCCGTCAGCCAGCTGGATGATGGAGCCTCGCATGAAAAATGGAGGAAGCACCACGGGAGATGGTGGAGAAGAGACAGATGGGGATGATGGGGAGGCTTGGACGGAAGCGGGAGCAGGAGTGGGAGCTGGGAGAGGAGCTGCCACCGCGGTGGGCACAGGGTTCGAGGGCAGTGCAGGCAATGTTGCAGCCTGTACCAAAGCTGAGGGGGGTTGATGTCCATCTGGCCCAAGTGCCTCACACTTGGACAGAGCTGTGGCTAGATAAGCATGCGGCATGGCAGTGGATATTTGAGGGGTAGTAGTGGCAGTTAAGGTGCTGACAGCACGACTAACCTCAATTTCTGTGCCATTATTGGCACTGCTGACTGGAATGAGGAGGGACTGGCCACTCGGGATGACCAGGTGCTGCGGCAGCGCTGCGTGGTAGCTAACAGCGTGCTGGTTTCCGCTGGTGATATAGCCAATGATGGGAGGTTGTGCGGAGGAGTAGAGACTGGCTGGCAGCTCTTCATGGGATAGAGAGGTCTGGATGACAGCATGAGAAGCAACAGACTTCACCACCTCCGAAGAAGAAAGGGAAGAGAAAGAGGAGGCCCTGGCTATTGGTTTCCCCAAACAGATGCTTCCTTTCTCAGTCTGGACTAAGGAGATCTTATTTGAGGCAGCCTCGTGTTCAGCTGCGTGGTTGGGTTGGGCTACAAAAAAAAGGGAGGTCTGAAGCCCTGCATGATTTTGGCCATAGTCAGCAGGTAGGAGGATATGTCTGGTTTCATAGCTCTGGACTGACTGATGGCTGGCTGCATGGCTGGAGGACTTTACCTGCTTGACCACTTCCAGGTCTCCGTTCATCACACCCTTAGCATGCCCCTCAGGCTTCTTTCCAGCTGAACCATCTGCGTACTGAACCACAAACTGCGACGAGGCAAGCGTCAGTGTCTGAGGGAGGACGGTGGTGTGCGGGTGGAGCTGGAGGTGGGCTGTGGGTGACGCCACGGCGTTTCTGCTGACAGTTAAAGGTGTTCTGTGATCCAGGTGGATGTACTGGTTGGGGATGTGAGGAGAACTTGAAAGTGAAACGGGAGCTAGATCTGTGGGGGAGAGACCTATTTGAAACTCCCCTTTGGCGTTGGGGGACACGAGGGCCGTGGTGTAACCATCAGGCTGGGAACGCTGTCCTAATATAGCAGTGCTGTTAGGTGCAGGACTAGCATTAGTTGGGATGATGTGAGAGGAGATGTACCCAGCGTAGGGCCCAGAGCTGATGAACTGGACATTGGGTCCCAGCTGAGCAAACTGGATCATTCCAGCTTGCTGGGGAAGGGCAGCTGGGTAAACTGCAGGTAGAGAAGCCAAGGGCACGGCAGATAGGGGAGTTGCTGGAGAGGGGATGGACGTGGAAGGAGACGACATGGTGGAGGGGATTGGACACCTTGGACTCTCAGCTTCTCTGGACTTGCAGCGTTCACTGGCCACACTTGCCAGCCATGCTAGGTTTTCCGCATGGGGACCATCAGTGGGCACCACAGCAGGAGATGCTGCAGCAACTACCACTACAGGCCTCTGCTCCAATGCCAGGATCTCCCGCTTCTTAGGCGGCAGGCATCCATTACTCCACTCTTGATTGGACTTCATGGTGTCACCGTGGTGCAAATGTTATTTTGTATTACTTTTAGGCTTCTCCTCTTCTCAGATCCACTCTCTGGATATGACCTCTGTGCTCCCTGTGGTTCTGACTCTTTGAAGTTACTGGTGGACAGGATCAGCTACCACACCAGAGAAAACTGAGTCATCCCAGCTCACAAAATCAGCTCCATAAACTTCATGAGGAATCATCTCTGAGCACTCCACCGTGTCCACTATGTTAACAGGAATCTGTAAGCAGAAAGGGTGAAAATCAGATGTAATTTTACAATGACCTATTTGTACTGGGGCTGTTTAATGTAAAGTACTTGGCTTGAGTAAAACTTGTTTTAGTATTATGTCAAGTTGTGCTTATTGGTGTTCTTTGTTCTGCCAGTAGGTGTCACCAGCTACAGTATAAGCAATGTTTTTGATTTTTGTTTATCTCATGCACTTGAGCACAACATGTGATCCAGTGGTTGCAGTTCTGTCTCTAAGAATAACCTCAAGAGATTCACCTCGTGGACTACGTGAATTTACTTCTCCGCAGGGTGTGGACTCTCCCTTAGAGATAGGGTGAGAAGCTCAGTCATCCGGGAGGGACTCGGAGTAGAGCCGCTGCTTCTCCACATCGAGAGGAGCCAGTTGAGGTGGCTCGGGCATCTGGTTAGGATGCCTCCTGGACGCCTCCCTGGTGAGGTGTTCCGGGCATGTCCCACCGGGAGGAGACCCAGAGGAAGACCCAGGACACGCTGGAGGGACTATGTTTCTCGGCTGGCCTGGGAACGCCTTGGGATTCCCCCGGAGGAGCTGCTCCAAGTGGCTGGGGAGAGGGAAGTCTGGGCCTCCTTACTTAGGCTGCTACCCCCGCGACCCGACCCCGGATAAGCGGAAGACAATGGATGGTTGGATGGATGGGTCAGCGGTGACGCATAATAAATGCGACTTATATATGTTTTTTCCTTTTCATGATGCTTTTTTTTTTACTTATGCAACTTATACTCTGGAAAATATGGTAGTTTAAAGAAATGGTTACAAAACGAAGTTCATTGAATTGTTAGCAGCAGTCAGAAACGTAAGTCTGTATAACTGGGCTGTGACTGTTGGTTAGATGGTGACAAAATTGTACGTAAATCTTTACCTGGAGCCACATGGTGTTGACAAATTAGCAAACGCAAGTACATGCAAAAAAATTGTAACCTTTTTTTTTTGTTGTTGTCACAATTTAGTTACATGTCTTAAATATGTATTATTTTCATTACAATTAATTATTTTTTTCTTTTGATACATCATAAATTAGTTTAGTAAATTAGTTAAAAAAAATTTAAAAAAAAGAATTAAAAAAAAATACATATTGGAGTGAGAGGATGGCTATAAGGTGTGAAGGGAGGCCATCTA
>JBBPBX010024204.1:4146-39868 GCA_038048925.1 Garcialebias charrua | reverse complement strand
ATTCGGCTGGCCTCTCGATTCCTCCGTGCTGCAGGACCACCCAAATGCTGGGCAGAACTCCTCACTGAGCGATGGTCACTCCTTCCGGCAGCCTGCCGAGTTCCTCGTCGCTGTGGACAGCCAGCTGCAGGTGGCTGGAGATGATCCTTCTGCTGTCGCAAGCTGCATTTCCTGCCATTTCCAGGATCTCAGTGGTCAGGTACTCGAGCACAGCTGGCAAGGAGACGGAAATGCATCCACAGAGCCTCCTTTTCAACTCATTTGAGATTTGGGGCTGTAGCTGAGATATTATTCACCACCTGAATGTATCCACCTGGTTGCAGTTTGTTGTTGTAACTGACTTGAGTGGGCAAATGCTCACATTCAGTGGTGTATATGGCACATTGGAGAGGTGTTCTCTTTACAAATGAATCCCAGTTTTAACTGTACAGGGCAGATGGAAGACTGCATAGAGGACATTGTGTGTGAACAGTTTGCTGATGTCAACATTGTGAATCAAGTGACCCATGATAGCATTGGAGTTATGATATGGGCATGTGTATGTTATGGACTATGAACAAAGGTGCCGGTGTGGTTACACATGGTCTGTGGTTGTGAGGCTGGTTGGATGCACTGCCAAATTCTCTGAACAGGAAAAAGTCTTAGATCTTTGAGTGCAGCTCATAAAAAATGGGAGCAAATCCAAAAGTGAAGCGTTTACTGTTTTTTTTTTCACTGTATATTAAGTATTTACCTAACCAGTGTTGGGCAGCATGGGCCTGATAATAGAAAGGTCATCTTCCAGCCAGAAGATCTGGGGTTTGAATCCCAGCACCAGCAGCATACTGAAGTGCCCTTGGGCAAGACATTGAACCGTCCCACTGCCCTCATTATGCAGATCATTGTAGGAGTGAGAAAAAAGTGCTGCACAGTGTATATAATGTAAAGCAGGTGTGTGAGTGTAAATAGGTGAATAAGAAACACGTATAGTAGAGCTTGTAGAAATTTAGGTTGCTTGTGTATCCCCAATTCTCAGAGTATGCATATTACCCCGTTCCAAATTCTTGGAAAACAGCCTTTGAACTACCTTTATTGAAGGGAGAAGACCCTGCCATACTGAACAATTATTGACAAATCTCTAAACTCTGTATTTTAGCTAAGGTCCTAGAAAAACTGATAAACTCTCAAATCAAAAATTACTTGGATTCTTTTAACATTTTACCTCTCCATCAATCTGGTCTCAGGAAAAAAACACAGCACAATGACTGCTTCACTGAAGGTTTTTAACAAAGTTGTTGATGCATTGGATGCTAAGGATTATTGTGCTGCACTTTTCTTAGACCTGTCTAAAGCAGTGGATACAAAGTTATTTGACGGACAGAAAGCAATTTGTGTATGTTGACGATACAAAATCTGATTTCTGTCCAATTACATGTGGAGTCCCGCCAAGGGCTCGATACTCGGACCAAAGTTGTTTATTTTATATGTAAATGATTTAGTGAAGGTGTCTGAACTGCTAAATTGTATATTGTTTGCTGATGATACTACCTTCTTTTATTTTGGTAGTGACCTTGAACAAATGACTGCGTTGATAACAATGGAATTTGCAAAAATACAAACCTGGTTTAAATTAAACAAGCTATCACTGAATCTTGGAAAAACCAATTGCATGCTATTTAGTAATACAAAAAAGAATATGGATTTTTTTCTAAAAATTGATGGTGTGGAAGTCAAGAGAGTTAATGAGGTGAAGTTTTTGGGTGTGATAATTGATGACAAACTGTCGTGGAAACAGCACATCACTTCGGTAAAAATTAAGTTAGCCAGATCTACTGCGGTCCTGTATAAAGTTAAAGATTTTTTGAATGAGACAGCTTTGCATTTGTTATATAATACCATTTTTGTTCCACATTTAATTTATTGTGTTGAAGTTTGGGGAAAGGCATTTAAAACTATAACAAAGCCTATTTTTATTTTACAAAAAAGAGCTGTGAGAATTATTTTAGGAAAACCTTATTGTCATCCATCTAATACATTATTTAACCAACTTAAGTTATTGAAATTTTATGATTTGGTGGATTATAATATTTCATTAGTTATGTATAAAGCTCAACACAACTTACTGCCTCCAAACGTTCAAAAGTTTTTTGTCAAAAGAAGGTCTTGTTATAGTCTTAAGGGAACTGAGATTTTTGCAAAACCTCAGTACAGTATAGGACCAGTTTGAAAGGTCGGACTGTTTCGATACAGGGAATTGATTTATGGAACAATTTAGAAAACGATGTTAAATATGCTAAGTCTATGCTTGTGTTTAAAAAAATGATTAAATAAAATAAAATAAAATAAACGAAAATCTTTAGTTAAATCGATTCTATCAGTAATTATTTAGTCAAAAAATGAAGTTTTTTGTTCAATTACTAGAAAAACATTGCATTAGTTAATTGTTTGGATTGAGTTTGCTTTTGTGTTTTTTTTTGTTTTTTGAAAGAAAAAAAGGGGCAGATACTATAAGATTATTTCTTCTCTCTGCCTCGTTTCATTTTATGTCTTTTATATTGTACACTGTATGTTTAAACGTTGTTTTTTATTGATGTAAAATGAAAAAATTTAATAAAAATTTAAAAAAAAAGCTTTTGACACAGTGGATCATAACATCTTGTGTCATAAACTCTCAGAAATTGGTTTCTCAGATCACGCCATTAGTTTGTTCTCTAATGCCTCTTATCCACAGGGCCTGTTCGCGCTCGTTTGGGCTCGTTTGGGCTCGTTCGTAACTAGTTAACAACTAGTTATGGAGTGTACCCACAGGGTCCTGTTCACGTGAAACCGGACCTATTTTGGTGCCTGCCTCACTGAGGTACAAAGGTCCGGTTCTTCTAGGGTCCAGTTATGACATCAGCACAGTGTGGTCACTGATTGGTCAGGGGGCGTAGTCCTAGGTCGGAGGGCGGAGATTCAGTCTTCTCCAGTAGGTGGCGGTATGCACCTGAACGTTGTTTGCAATCCCCCAAGAAGAAGAAGAAGAAGAAGAAGAAGAAAAAAGAAGAAGAAGAAGAAGAAGAAGAAGAAGAAGAAGAAGAAGAAGAAGAAGAAGAAGAAGAAGAAGAAGAAGAAGAAGAAGAAGAAGAAGAAGAAGAAGAAGAAGAAGAAGAAGAAGAAGAAGAAGAAGAAGAAGAAGAAGAAGAAGAAGAAGATTTTTGATTTTTCACAAAACTTTATTTACACAATAATAAAATTAACACAACAGTGTTAAAAATATGATCAGGACATCAGCAAGCTTAAAATAAAATAAAATATTTACATGAGGAGCTTGTTGTATTGTATTTCTCCCTGATCAGAAATGGTGCATAAAACCTTCTTAAATCCCCACAGTTTCACAAAACTCTCCATTTGTCCAGTGTCTCTGTGGAAGCAAAACTCCAGCGCCAGTCTGGCCTTGATGTTGCACTTCCACAGAGCCACGGCATCAAGTTGAGGTCCAGCCTGCAGTCTGTCCCTGCGAGACAAATAAACAGCCATTTTTGCTTCGGCTACCAGAAAGTTTAAAGTTTGGGATTTAAACTTTGTGGCTTTGCTGTAACGTACTCCATTAATAAAAACAGATTTGGTGAAAACTGTGTCAAAGAGGCTAAAGATCGTTGTCATTAGATTAAACAGATCAATCAGTCGAGTACAATCTGTAAAAACATGAAAAACACTCTCAGACAGACTGCAAAAAGGACACTCATTTAAAACCTCAGGATTGATGACCGACAAAAATGAGTTTGTTGCAATGGCGCCGTGAAGGATCCTCCATTGAAGATCGCCAGTCCGTTTCTTTGTTGGAGGTTTGTAAACTGCCATGCCGCCAAAATCTAGAACAACAAGTCGGAGGAGCATATTTTTGAGAATTAACACAGGTTAATAATTATGTCACAACCGTGGTCAAACACGGAGGTTCAGGCTTTTCTGTATTTGCTGGCCGATGAAAATATTCAGAGGGAGCTGGATGGAGTGACGTGCAATGAAAAGATTTTTCAAGATGTGTCTGTGTCTAATTATCTCTCAGATAGGAGGCAATGTGCTCAACATAATGGTACTTCTTCCAGTTATCTAACTGTTAACAACGGTGTACCTCAAAGCTCAGTCTTGGGACCCACCCTCTTCACAATCTATACATAATGTAGGTCAGATCATCCTTGCATTTCTATGTGGACGACACAGTTGTTTATTGTCGAGTTAATACAGTTGCTAAGGTTTGTTCCATCTCAAACTTGTACTAAATGCTGACAAAACCAAAGGGACGTTATTTTCAAATAGGAAGTCCTTCCTTCTATTTTATCGTTGAATGGTGTTCCTATTGAGTTTGTTGATTCTTACAAATACTTGGGTATCTTGGTCGATTTGCAACTCTCTTTTAAGCCCCACATCGAAAACTTGGAAAAGAAACTGAAAGTAAAACTAGGTTTCTTTTTCAGAAATAGATCCTTTCTAACTCTGAATGCTAGGAAACACCTTGTAACTGTGACTTTCCTTCCCTCCATTGACTATGGTGACATTATTTACATGAACATTCCTACAAGCACCCTGCATATGTTGGATGCTGTCTATCACGGTATCTGGCTGTAGCTACCATACCCATCACTGCACCCTGTATTCACTGGTTAACTGGTCATCATTAACCTCACGCAGACTCTCTCACTGGTACATTTTCATCTTTAAGTCAATTCTTGGTCTGTTGCCTTCATATATCTCCTCCTACATGTTGCTTCATGAGTGCAGCTACATTGTGCACTCACAGGACATTATCAGTCCAAAAACAGGCATGTTAGGTTGATTGGTAACTCTAAAAATTGACCCTGGGTGTGAGTGAAACAGGTCCCTCTTGTAAATGAGTCCCCGTGGCTCAACGAGGATAGCCTGTATAAATAAAGGTTGAATGAAAATTAGATGCAGTGTTCCCTCAGTGCAGACTGAACTAGACCAAACAGCCTTCTTCTACTCCACTCCTGTTTCTTGGAACATCTTTCAAAAAGACCTGAAGCGCTCGACCTTGACCTCTCTAAGGGGCTTCAAACAACTGCTAAGTTTATGGCAAAAACCAATGCAGGCATGTTCCTGTTTTTAGTTTTCTACATCATTTTACATTGTAGCTGTTTTTGTTTCATTTTAAATATAATTTTCTTAGATTTACTTTTTCAGTTTGTATTTCTTTTATGATTGTCTACTGCTATCATTCTTTGTTAAAAAACAGGTCTCTCTTGTAAATGACTTCTCAAGGCTCAATGAGACTAACCTGTAAAAATAAAGGTTGAATGAATGAATTCCGCTGAAGATCTTATCTTAGTATGTCAGTCCTGATTGGTTGGTGATAATGATGCCTGAGTCACCTTCTCTTCAAGTAGCTTATGCTACAACAGCATTTCTTGCTTGCTCTCGGTGGAAGGCAGATGCGTCCTCCTCTGCTCCATTTCTCACTATGTCCCTACTTTGCTCTTTGTCTTGTGGACCTTTTTCAGAGCCGATTTTTTGCATACCTTCTGAATTGTAACAATGGATTTGATCAGCTGATTTCTCTACGAGATTGACCAATTTTTTTCAACATGCAATCAGGGTGAAGGAGAACCCTCTTACCTCGACAGAAACATGACTGGATCTATGATGGATTTTACAGTTTGGAATTGGTGGAAATCTGGATTATTGACAAATTGTGGAGAATGTGCTGAGCTTGGCAGCACTCAGAACTATGTGCGCACTATATGTGGTGCTGCATCAAACTGAGCAGGCTGATCCTTATCAGGACGGAGGAACTTCCTGGCAGTGGCCATGAACAGTTAGAAGGAATAAATGTTGGAGAAGTTGTAAGCTCGACTTGACGTGAGTAATCAAATTCGGCTGTTTGGAATCGCCATGAGAGAATGTACATAGCGAGACTGTAAGGCAGAAACAGACAGCCTTGGATGGCGGACTTTCTCAAATTTCTCCTTGGATGTTATGGAAACAAAGACGCTCTGTCCCCCTCCCCAAACCCAAGGTCATGGACCTGTGAAATACCTCAACCAAGCAGGCTGATAAACAAACACCTCTTATCAGAACTATGGCTAGGGTGGGGATCCGGCTACAACCTTTCCTCAGACTCAATGCCTCCACTGGCCTCCCTCGCCTCCCCTGGTGCAGAACCTAGGAGATATGAAGGCACCAAGGGCTGTATCGCTCAGTTGGCAGCCATACTGGGACCCCCTACCTGCTCAACACGCATATGTATTGTCTATTTATGTTGCTTTGCTGTGGTATATTTTTTTAATAACTCAAACTGTGCTGTGTCAAGGACACGGTGTGAGAGATCTTTTTTTAAATACCTCTTTCCTTATGTTTTCTTCCATTTTTCTGATCTAAGCAACAAGGGCAATGCATCTTAGAAAATGCAGTCCTCTGTACAATTTTGTCCAGCTTTAGGATGGCTGTACGGAAAGTAATTTTGTTGTACTTTTCTGTGCAAGGATAATAAAAGCATTCTGATTTTAAATCACCTCCTCATTTTGCCAAGAAGGGTTGTCTGGTGAGACTTCTCACTCAAGCTACTCTGAGAACTGGGGTTAGTTAAAGTTCTGATTCATAGCATTTATTTCAATGTCTCACTATGGGATATGGAGACTCCCGTATTTCAAGAGAGTTTATCTCTAACAACCACCATCAGTTAATGATGCTGGCCCTCTTCCAGCAAAGAGTTTAACACAGCAGAGGCCACATGGTCCAACTTGTAAAGTCAAGCAAAGCGAGTGGTGAGGACCAACTCATCAGCTGTAAAATAAAACAAAAAACTAAATGTGATACAAGACTGTAGTGATGGGTGCAATATTTATTTGATTTAGCCCATTTTAATTGGAGCATGAATATTTAAAAACACTGCCCCTCCCTATGTGCCATCAAATTGAGATTAAAATCCCACGTGCTTGACATGTTTGATGCATTTTTATCTATAAAGTAAGATAAAAACATTACTGGATAATACCTTTAGTTCTGAATGTGTGTTTAAGGGCTTTGCAAAGTTTATTGTATCTCTGTGCATCGTGTGAAGTTCAGGTGGGATTATAACAGAAACTGGTTTGCAAATGACACGGAGCAGCAGCAACCAAGGTCAAAATGCTGCAGATTTCTAAAGCTTTGCACTGAAGCCTTTTCAGCTTCGTTTGGAAAACATGACGGTCCTGACATTTAAAAAGTGCAGAGCTTACAAAATCTGGCCTGCGGAAAATGTGAAGGTGGCAAAAGGAGAAAAGACATAAGAGATCAAACTGGAAATCACAACTTTGGACAACTTACTTTCAAAAGTGACTCTCCTTCTCTCTGAAAGGTTTGTAAAAAAGCATAATAAGAGCTTCATAAACGAATAACTGAAATATAAGTAAAGTTTATTTTCATCACGTGTTGCTAAGGAACATTTAGTTCGATTTCAGGTTTTCAGTCTCTATTTAAGTGTCCTGAAGTGGAAAAGGTTTGACACCAGTGAGAATCTTCCTTCACTCACCTTCAGGCGTTGGGGTGTCCTTCTTGCGTCCTGAGTTGGAGGGTGCCAGGCTGGTCGGGCCCTGCTGGTGCTCAGGGGACTTCACCATGGCAGACATGATTATCTGTTGCCTTGCTGAGGCTGGGTTAGCAGAGCTGCCATGATCCTTACACTGAAGAGCTGAGTTTGGAGTCAGTTGTAATACCGGTTTAAACTTTATTTTACAACCTTTAAGCAGCTAAACAGAATGTTTTCTGCTTAAACATAAATGTGTGCAGTACCCACCACTACTGAAAAAGATGCATTATTAATTAGCACACAATAGTTTTAATATGCTGGTGAAGATTCTCAGTCGTCCAGGACATGATAAATCAAAAAGGCGTTCAATACAAGATCAACAAGATCTTGTATTGAACAACAAGATCAAGATCAATAGTTTTAATCAAAGTACGATAGCATGAAAGATGCAGTACTGTACGATAGTTTGCCATTTCTTACCTGGCAACCCTGTTGCACAATAACAAATCTAGTTCTAGCCTCTAATCCTTAATTTTTTATTTTTTTTTCTGCAGTCAATAGAACCCTAAAATTTTTAAAAAAAAGTTAGAAAGTTCTAAGGTTTTTTAACATTAACTATGTGCCTGGACTGCACCGCGTTAAGAAAAATGTTCTGCTTTGACTTTATGTTATTACACAGTGTATTTATAATGAGTCAGAGTTCACAAGTTCCTGTAGAAAAGTCTCACCTTCTTCTCTCAGAGATCGCAGCTCAGTTCTCATTTTCTGCAGAGCTTCTTCCAGCTCAGTGCAACGAGCACGCTCTTTGTCCAGAGCTGTCTTCATGTCACTGTACTGCAGAGGCACTGGCTGGATGGGGGGCACAGGGGAGACCTGGCTTTGGCCCTGACCCTGACCCTGACCCTGACCCTGAGCAGCCATGGCAGCCAACAGGTCCTCTCGCCGTCGTCCAAAAAGACCCTGAGAGTCACACAAGCAAACCAAAGCAGAGATCCACACTGTGGGAAGCAAGCCCCGAGATGGTAGACGTCTGATTGTATTTCACAACCATGAACATGAAACATTTAGTTTCAGCTCGTCTTACCTTTTTCTTCTTGGAGCCGCCATGGGCCTGGGCCTGAAGGAAGTCTATGAGTTTGGTTTGCTGGGTGATGGTTCCCTCCATTTTCCCCTTCTCATGAGAGTACACAGCCTGCAGGTGGAGATAAGTGAACATCACTACTGCCTTGAATTTATCCTGAAGTACTTCACTTCACACACAATGTGACGGAGGGATGGAGAGATGGGTGGAAGCAGAGGGAGGTTGCATGTCGTGAAGTAAAATAAGTGTGCGTGGGGAGAAAAACAGACTGGGAACAAAACGTGGATTTACATTTAGTTCATCTCTTACACATGTCGGGGCTGACTGGGGTCGCTCATGTACCTCGTCATCTTTCTGTGTGTGTTTTTGTCCTGAATATTAGCTGATGTGCATGCACACACACGTGTAGAAGCACCTGGATGTTCTCCAGCTGGTATTCCAGATCAGTCCTTTCTGTTTTCAGCAAATCAGTCTGGTCCAAAGCGTCCTGCAGCCCCTGGGTCAGATGGAAGATGTGACTCTTCTGAGCATCCAGCTGCTGCTGCAGTTTCTCTTGCTGGGGATGAAAATGTTGCATTACTGTCTGGATGTTTTGTTTGTTTGTTTGTTTTTTGTTGTTTTTTGTGTGGGTGGGGGGGTGGTCTTTATTGCTTTCAGTAACAATTTCAAGTGAACCTTCAAGCAGATTTGACATTCTTAATTCTCATGTTTTATTTGGGGGTGGTACGGTGTCAGTTGGTAGAGCTGCTGCCTCTCAGAGTGAAGGTCACCAGATCGAACCCCGGCCAGGGGAATACTCTGTGTGCAGTTTGCATGTTCTCTCTGTGCATGTGTGGGTTTTCTCCAGGTACTCCAGTTTCCTCCCACATACCGTATTTTCAGGAATATAGGTTGCAGCTTTTTATCATTTTTGCATGCCCTGCGACCTATATTCAGGTGCGACCTATTTATGTTTTTTAATAAAATAAGCTGATTTGTAATCATTTATTAACAGAAATTAAACTGAGACACACTCTTACAATAATATCAGCTAACAAATATATTTTTTAGGTGTTTATCCTGCTAAAATTATTCATTTATTAAAGAAAAGTTCAGCTCAGACACATATTTGCTATAATTTTTATCAAACAAATAATTGTTTTTAAGCAGGGTATATGCAGAATTTCTTGAGTTGAATTTAATACCTTTTAATACCTTTTTAATACCATCAAAATATTTTTTAATACCATCACGGCACCGAGCTGTAACCGTAGCGGCAACCTGTTGTATTTCAGTTCAAGCAACTAATTGTAAAGTGATAGATTACTGTCATTTTCTTCCTAAACTTTGGTAGTAAATGTAGTTTTATAACAATTACTGGATACATCAATTTGCTTCTTGCCTCAATAAAAGCACTGACCTACTTGTTATTTAAATCTAACCCAAGAGAAAAAGTTTAATTGTTCCCACACATAACATATCTCTAATGGCAAACAAAAAACTGTAAACTTGAAAACAGAACAGTTTAGTTAAAATAATTCAACACTGAACACATGCATAATTCAAAAAGAGAGGTAGAAAAATAATTACTGTACTGTATTTTTCATCCTGTAAGTTGCAGTTTTTTGCCCAATTTACATGCCCTGCAACTTATAGGCCAAAGTGACATATTTATGGATTTTTCCCATTTTTATAAACCTTTTTTAGCTGAGACATGACAGTTTCCATTCATTCTGACTGAACAAAAAAAAACTGCAATAGTTGATGGGCCCCATAGTATTAATGGTAGTATGGCATGCTGTTGTATCATGTAATAGTAAAACGTGCCTATAATGACAAATTAAAAAAGTTCAAGACAAAAACAACTGGACTTTATTTATTATACTATTTATTATACTATTATACTATACTTTATTGTTTTTTTCTTGCACTTTTTAGAATTCACCATGTCCTGGATGACTGAGAATCATCACCAGCTATTAATGATTCAATCGGCCTGCCATACTCTCCCCACCTACTGCTTGCTGCTTGGACCCGTCAATGCAGCTGCACCACGGCGGCGAAATGCAGCTAATTTGACCATTAAAGTACATTTATTAAGAAAATGATAGACAGAAAAACACCTCTGCTATAATTTCGAGCTAACAAATAATTGTTTAGGTAATTTTCTTGTTAAATGTCGGTGAAACGAGCCGCGCTCCTTTTTCCTGTTCTCAGCGCTGAGCGATCACGGAGCACACAGGCAGCGAAACTTTTTTTTTTTATAAAGCTGATTTAACCATTAAAGTGCATTTATTAAGAAAACGTTAGACTGAGACACACCTTTTGCTATAATTTCGAGCTAACAAACAATTGTTTAGGTAAATTTCTTGTTAAATGTTGGAGGCTAAAGCCGCGCTCCTCTTTCCTGTTTCTTTTTACAGACATGATCAGCCTCGGCCAGCTGTAGGTGCGCGCGCACACTGACTGACGATATGACGTCTTTGTTTTAGCTAAGGTCCTACTTGGAACATAAAATTAGAAAAAATAAATAAATTCACAGACCTTTTTTTAGACGACAGAACGAGAAATATATAGTTTTAAAGAAATTAATACCTCGTCAGATGGCGTTTATTACTTTTTAATACTTTTTAATGTCCTTAATTGGTGTTAATTTCATTTACTACCTTTTAATACCTTTTACAACCCTGCGGATACCCTGTTAAGTGTTAATCTTCTTAAAAGCCTTGCTGTGCGCTCCTGTGGCAGACATTTGTAGCAGAGCTAAATACGGTCCACATTTTGACATATTCAGGTGCGACCTATATTCCAGAAATTACGGTACTAAAAACATACATGTTAGACTGACTGGAAACTCTGAATTGTCTAGGTGTGAGAGAGAGAGTGAGTGGTTGTTTGTCTTGTGTGTCTCCATGTGTCTCTGTGATGGACTGGAGACCTGTCCAGGTGTCCCTCGCCTCTCACACAGTTTAAAACTCGGGGTGACCTGTCCTTTCAGGCTGTGGAATGCCCTGTTTCTTCGTGTGGTCGTCTCTGTTGAGTCCTTTAAAAAGCAGCTGACATTTTATTCAGACAAGCTTTTAGTAAAATGTTTTACTTTCTGTTTTTAGCAGCTGTTCTTACTGTTTTTGTTTTATTTTAACTTTGTATTCTGTATTTCTGTAAAGCATTTTGTGATTGTACCTATGAAAAGTGCTATGTAAATAAAGTTTACTTACTTACAGTGACTGCTGGATATGAGCACCAGTTAATCAAAAATGAAAAAGTGGGTAAAATATAATGGATGGATTTTTATTTGGTAATTATATATTAAATTATACATGAACTATTTTGTAATTGCTTTGTTTACTTGTTGCAGGGGTTTCATGTTGATCAGAAAGTCAACATGTGATTAATGAGTGACAGTAAACAGTGCTGATCTGTTTCATGTTGCTGTGTTCATTTGTGCCCATCTGCTCATACAGACTCATGTTCGTGCTGCTGTTTGGAGTAATGTTTTTCTATGATATTATTGCTTAGTGTACAAATATTTTTAGTTGGATGTTTTTCTTAGTTCATATCTTAGATGTTATTACTGTCTTTCTTTTACATTTTATTGTTGGATGTAACTGGGACCCTGTGTACATAATCTCGTTTCATCACATGTACCACATGTGGTCGTGCGAATGACAATAAAGATTCTCTGACTTTCTGACTCTAAAGATGGTGGCATGTGAAGATGTGAAGCCACTGTACTTCTTCCAGCAGTCTTTGCTTCACATCCCGCTCACTCTCTAGCTTTTGCTGCAGACTGCGGGCGTTCATCTCCAGCATCGAATGCTTCTTCTCCAGATCATTTAACTGAGGAGCAAAAGAAGAAGGTTTGGTGTGACTCTGACATGACAAAGCTGACACGTCTGTATTCAATAAGTGGCGACTCTTACTGTGTCTGCAAGGCTCTCAGCTTTGAGTTTCTGGTCTTTGAGGGCCTGTTGTAGAGCCAGGATCTCAGCTTTGTGCTCCTTCACCGCCTGTTCCACAGCTTGGCGAGACTCAGAGCTGCGTTGCTCCGCACGAAGCCTGAAGCATCAACCGACTTTCTTTACATTTGTTATTTGAAGCCTTAAAAGACATGCGTTTGGTCATTTGCAGGTTTTTCTGCTTTTCTGCTGAACACAGAACGAGGTGTGATGGTGAAGGAGAGCACAGCGTCTGGTACATTGTGAAGTGCCGTGTTTTATGCTGCTAACAATAACGGACAAAACAACTTGTGTTTCCAAGAATACCTTTCAGCAGACCTGACAAAGCACACCTGAACTTGTTGCAGTTAGGGGTGGGCGATACTGAGAATTTTGGAATCGATCCGATACCAAGTAAATACTGTGCTAGAATCGCATAGTTCGATACCGATTCCGATACTTGGGGGCGCTGTTGAGCCGCACAAAATTGAACAGTGTGAGTAACAAAATATTTGCCCATCACCTCTTTTACAACACACAGTTGTTTAAATAAAAGTCACCAGTGCAAAATAACAAAAAAGCAGCAATGTTACAAAAACATAACACTGTCAAAATCACAAAAACAGTGATAAGTGATAAACAAAAACAAAAAAAAGCGCGACAACAAAGCATCGATTCCACAGCGCTAGTATCGATTCGATACCAAGTACCACCTTGGTATCGATAGTATCGATACTAGAATCGATACGCCCACCCCTAGTTGCAGTCAGTGTGTGTGGGCAATAAAAAACTAAAATAAATGAAATTTAAAAAATAAAAATAAAAATCTTTTCTAAAAGTCATGCATTTGTTCTAACGTCAGTGATCTCTTATGGCGATTACATCATCTTTTCACAAAAACATGCAAAATAAAAACAAAAAATATCGTTTTGTGAAACGTGACCTGAAACGTGCGGTGTTACGAAAGTCAGGTACCTGTTCTGTTTCTCTGTGTCCAGCAGCCTCTGCACCTCCCTGCTCCTCCTCTCAGCCTGGTTCTTCTCCTCCTCCAGAGTCCCTCTCCAGGCCTCCCATTGTCTCTCCTTCTCCAGCAGCTCGTCGTTCATTGTCTCCAGCTCCAGAACCTGCTCCTCCAGCATGGTGCACGTGGTCTTCAGTGTCTCCAGGTTCTGTTCGGAGCAGAAACGACACGTTCACAGGAAACACATTGTTTTGTATGAGTAATGTTTAAAATGTATTTATGAGATAAAGCTGAGAAGGTTTGGAAAATACACACTATTAACAGGCATACATGTACTGTAATTTGTTTTGGGTTGTAATGATTAATGTGAACCGTCCTTTTCTCGAGGAGAATGAATAAACAACTTTAACAACTTTGTAAAATAAGAACTGTCTGCACAAGTTTGAACTTCTCATACATTTTCTCAGATCCACACAGAAAGTTCACTTCCATCTTTAGAGAAGTGGTTCTGAAGGTTCCTGGGTGTCTTTTAACCAAACAGGGCCAAGTGACACCTAGTTAGAGATCATGATCGACTGCAGCTGGTATGTTTCTTTTGACGGTTTTAAAAATATTTGTTTGTTCAGGAACAAGGAGCCACCAACACTCAAACTCAACATGACCTGGCAGCTGTTAGGACACTAGACCACACCAGTGTCCCTGACCAGACCAGAGTCCATGAACAGACCAGAGTACCTGAACAGACCAGAGTCCCTGAACAGACCAGTGTCCCTGACCAGACCAGAGTCCCTGACCACACCAGTGTCCCTGACCAGACCAGAGTCCCTGACCAGACCAGTGTCCCTGACCAGACCAGAGTCCCTGACCAGACCAGTGTCCCTGACCAGACCAGAGTCCCTGACCAGACCAGTGTCCCTGAACAGACCAGAGTCCCTGAACAGACCAGAGTCCCTGAACAGACCAGAGTCCCTGAACAGACCAGAGTCCCTGAACAGACCAGAGTCCCTGAACAGACCAGAGTCCCTGAACAGACCAGAGTCCCTGAACAGACCAGAGTCCCTGAACAGACCAGAGTCCCTGAACAGACCAGAGTCCCTGAACAGACCAGAGTCCCTGAACAGACCAGAGTCCCTGAACAGACCAGAGTCCCTGAACAGACCAGAGTCCCTGAACAGACCAGAGTCCCTGAACAGACCAGAGTCCCTGAACAGACCAGTGTCCCTGAACAGACCAGAGTCCCTGAACAGACCAGAGTCCCTGAACAGACCAGAGTCCCTGAACAGACCAGAGTCCCTGAACAGACCAGTGTCCCTGAACAGACCAGTGTCCCTGAACAGACCAGAGTCCCTGACCAGACCAGTGTCCCTGAACAGACCAGAGTCCCTGACCAGACCAGAGTCCCTGAACAGACCAGTGTCCCTGACCAGACCAGAGTCCCTGACCAGACCAGTGTCCCTGACCAGACCAGAGTCCCTGAACAGACCAGAGTCCCTGAACAGACCAGAGTCCCTGAACAGACCAGAGTCCCTGAACAGACCAGAGTCCCTGAACAGACCAGAGTCCCTGAACAGACCAGAGTCCCTGAACAGACCAGAGTCCCTGAACAGACCAGTGTCCCTGAACAGACCAGAGTCCCTGAACAGACCAGAGTCCCTGAACAGACCAGAGTCCCTGAACAGACCAGAGTCCGCTGAACAGACCAGAGTCCCTGAACAGACCAGTGTCCCTGAACAGACCAGAGTACCTGAACAGACCAGAGTCCCTGAACAGACCAGAGTCCCTGAACAGACCAGAGTCCCTGAACAGACCAGTGTCCCTGAACAGACCAGAGTCCCTGAACAGACCAGAGTCCCTGAACAGACCAGAGTCCCTGAACAGACCAGAGTCCCTGAACAGACCAGAGTCCCTGAACAGACCAGAGTCCCTGAACAGACCAGAGTCCCTGAACAGACCAGAGTCCCTGAACAGACCAGAGTCCCTGAACAGACCAGAGTCCCTGAACAGACCAGAGTCCCTGAACAGACCAGAGTCCCTGAACAGACCAGAGTCCCTGAACAGACCAGTGTCCCTGAACAGACCAGTGTCCCTGAACAGACCAGAGTCCCTGACCAGACCAGTGTCCCTGAACAGACCAGAGTCCCTGACCACACCAGAGTCCCTGAACAGACCAGTGTCCCTGACCACACCAGAGTCCCTGAACAGACCAGTGTCCCTGACCAGACCAGAGTCCCTGAACAGACCAGAGTCCCTGAACAGACCAGAGTCCCTGAACAGACCAGAGTCCCTGAACAGACCAGAGTCCCTGAACAGACCAGAGTCCCTGAACAGACCAGAGTCCCTGAACAGACCAGTGTCCCTGAACAGACCAGAGTCCCTGAACAGACCAGTGTCCCTGAACAGACCAGAGTCCCTGAACACACCAGAGTCCTTGACCACACCAGTGTCCTTGACCACACCAGAGTCCTTGAACACACCAGTGTCCCTGAACAGACCAGAGTACCTGAACAGACCAGAGTACCTGAACAGACCAGAGTACCTGAACAGACCAGAGTCCTTGAACAGACCAGAGTCCCTGAACAGACCAGAGTCCCTGAACACACCAGAGTCCTTGACCACACCAGTGTCCTTGACCACACCAGAGTCCTTGAACACACCAGTGTCCCTGAACAGACCAGAGTACCTGAACAGACCAGAGTACCTGAACAGACCAGAGTCCCTGAACAGACCAGAGTCCCTGAACAGACCAGAGTCCCTGAACAGACCATTGTCCCTGAACAGACCAGTGTCCCTGAACAGACCAGTGTCCCTGAACAGACCACACCAGAGTCCTTGAACACACCAGTGTCCAAGACCACACCAGTGTCCCTGACCAAACCAGTGTCCTTGACCACACCAGAGTCCTTGAACACACCAGTGTCCCTGACCACACCAGAGTCATTGACCACACCAGTTTCCCTGACCACACCAGAGTCCTTGACCACACCAGTTTCCCTGACCACACCAGAGTCCTTGACAACACCAGTGTCCCTGACCACACCAGAGTCCTTGAACACACCAGTGTCCCTGACCACACCAGAGTCATTGACCACACCAGTGTCCCTGACCACACCAGAGTCCTTGACCACACCAGAGTCCTTGAACACACCAGTGTCCTTGACCACACCAGAGTCCTTGAACACACCAGTGTCCCTGACCACACCAGTGTCCCTGACCACACCAGTGTCCTTGACCACACCAGAGTCCTTGAACACACCAGTGTCCCTGACCACACCACAGTCATTAACCACACCAGTTTCCCTGACCACACCAGAGTCATTGACCACACCAGTTTCCCGGACCACACCAGAGTCCTTGACCACACCAGTGTCCTTGACCACAGGGAGTTCCACCTCATCATGGATTGAGAGAGGGATGACCAAAAAAAGAAGTCTTTGCTCCAAAAATCACATCTTCTAGATCAGTGGCGGTCCGTGGCATGTGCGAACTGAACGGCCGCACGGGCGGCATCCAGCAGGGGGCGGCATAAGAGGAGACCCCGCTCCTTGTTTTTTTATTTATTTAAATCTTTTACAACTTTTGTTTTTAACAACATAACACAGAACACTACCGCGCTGCTCCTGGGCCGCCCCACCCTTAATTTATTCACATGTCCTCAGTTTAATCACCGCAGCAGCTGCTGGGGTGCATTTCCTCAACCTAGGTCGTCCGCCCCACCTCCACTTTTACTTTCGTTTTTGTTACGGAGGTGACACTACGTGCGGTCAGTGGAAAGATGGAAGAGAGGAAGAGTGAAGAGAAAGATTAAAAAGAGAGAGGCTCTGGAAACAGACACAGCTAAATGTGCAAACATTGACACATTTTTCACTCAAACAGCTGCAGTTTGTTAATGAGAGATCAAACAGGTAAGACATGCTGTTGAATTTTGCTGCAAAACACCGTTCAAGTTAATTATCAAGTCAATGAATTTTGTGGTGTGTAGCATTGTGACATAACATACTGTTAAATAATTTAAATAATATTATATGAGTCTGGATGAAGACCTGCTCTATATGAAAAGTGCCCTGAAATGTTAGATAACCCTTTAATGAAATTGGCCTGAATTGATCATAAGTCTTTGTAAAAAGGGGAGATTTGTGCAGTTATGACAATTTTTTAAACGTGATTTAGTGTCAGGAGTGATGAGGGGATTGTTCCTGTCAGTATGAAGGAACAGGTGAGCTGTTCTAACTGTGTGTGAACAAACAAGCATTAGTTCCAATATAAACACTTTCTAAACTACAGTAGTGACATTATATTTTTATCATTAAAAGTAAGATAATAAATACATAAAGCAATGAAAGGGAATAGTATGAAAGTAATATGAAATATTCCTGCATACCATTGAAAATGTATTAATTGGTTAAGTCAAAATGTGTTTTCCATATCAAATGTGCTAAATCTTTACAGATAATTGTTCTGATGCAGGCTCAGTAAATGTAGTCCTCTGGACAGATTCTTCTTTGTATCAAAAAGACTTCTTCAGTCTGAGGAGCTGTGACAAACTCAGTCATCTTTCCTCCTTGATGGAGAGGAACGATGGTTTGAGAGAGGAGTAAAGGAGGCCATCTTTGTGAAAAGAAACCGTCCATCATTAAACAGAGGTGGAGGCCTCCATGTTCAACTGTCCCTCTCACAATGCTGTTATTGCTAGTATCTTACTGTTCATATAAAATATTTGATAATGTTCTTATAGAAACAATTCTTGAATAATGTTCATAATGTGTTAATGCTACATGTTTGTCTCAGGCTACTTCTTGTTCTGCCATTAACTCTAAATACTTATTGAATAGTTTATATACTGTATGTAGGTAAAAGATGTTCGGATGTATTATAGTCCATAACTGACCTTAGCAAGCACACCAAAAAACAGACTCTGGAGCAAGGATTCAGTTCTAGTGTTTTCTTTCCAAAAACACAGCTGTAGTGTTCTCTTCCCAAGCGCACTTTATTCTCAAGTTCTTTTTTTATTTTACAAACCAGCTGTTTAGCAGTAAAATGCAATCATAATTTTAAGTTATTGTACTTGTTGAATTTTGTATAAAAAATAAAAATACACATGAATGTGAGGAAGTGGCTGTTATTTAGGGAGGGAGAAGGCAAGGGAGGGTTGGGGGGAAGTAGGGATATGGCTCATCTTACACCAGTCCTATGCTCAACTTACCCCATTAAGGGGGTAAGTTGTGCCACAAGACCACTTTTTTTTTTTTAGACATGCTTTATTATTTGAACAGTTATGTTTCACACCCATTCTGTTGTTTGAAGGGATGCACAACAACCTGAAATATATGCAGATATATTAGTTGGCAACAAAACTATTGTCTTGATGTAGTGATCCTAAATATGAAAAATGGCTCATCTTACTCCAGTCTCCCCTACTGTGTTTAAAGACTTTAGTACTAAGTTAATGCTGTGTTTAAAGTGCGACTAAACCCAAAATTAACTTTTTTTAGCTGATAAACTCCCTAGAATGTGTTTAAAATGTTATCTAGCACTATGGCTGTGTTTATTCTCACATAATTGTGCATATCTGTGTAAATTGGCAATATTTGGCAATATTTGGTCTAAAAATGTGTTTACGGTAGTTCTATGGGTTGAACTGGTGGATTACACCTTAATTTTCTTATTTGTGCAAACGCTCATGTGTGACATGTCTGCTCATGTGTGATGTCACACAGGTGGTTCAAGCAGAGCCAATCCCCTGCAGAGATGAGAAGTGCATACCTTATATGGAAGTGCTGCATTTCACTCCTGACAAGCGGTTTTATTTTTCTTTTCATTTTCATTTTTTTAGGCCTTTGGTTTTGGATGGAATGGGTGGAATAGATAAATACATCTACATGTTTATTCTTTGTTGTTGCTTGGTGTATGTTGTTGGCTAGAGGTTTAATTTGTTTTAGGTTGTTGCAGGTGGAGGCGTGAACAAAAGCACAACTCTACCTCCACCCTTCCTTGTCTCTCGACACGCCCATTTTCAGGGAGATTTTGGAAGGAGGAGTTACCGTCTCAACCTGGGTTTAGTTTCACTTTAAGGACTTTACAACAAACATTTAATGCTGTGTACAAGACCTTACAAGTTCATGCTGTGTTTAAGGACTTTACTACAAACAGTTCATGCTGTGTTTAAGGACTTTACAAACAGTTCATGCTGTGTTTAAGGACTTTACAGTTTGTGCTGTGTTTAAAGAGGGACTAAACTCAAAATTAACTTTTTTTAGCTGATAAACTCCCTAGAATGTGTCTAAAATGTTGTATAGCACTATGTCTGTGTTAATCTTCACATAATTGTGCGTATTAGTTTAAATCAGCAATATTTGGTCTAAAAACGTGTTTACGGTAACCCGATTGAACATAGGTATTGAAGGACTGTTCATTCTGACGTGTCTTGTACACTTGCTACGTTCCAGTTACCTCGTATTCTGGAAACTGGGAAGTGGTAGTGACGTCATTTCCCAAGCTACCACTTGAAAACACGTTCCGGTTCTCCCAGTGGAAAATCAAGATGGACGCATGCTGCTTTGTTTTTGTTGCTGTTTCCGAATATAATAAATTACTAACCAGATATGCACTCCTGACACAGAACATGTCAGAGGAGGATGATGACCGCCGAAGGTAATTGATTTAATATATATTTTTCTCTAATTCTTTAATGTAAATCGTTGGGAAAAAATAAAAACTGGCTTTACAGCTAAGAAAACAAAAACAAACGTCTTCACTTCACTGTGTGATTAAATACACGCAACAACATTTTAGAACTGTTATTTTAGTAAAAGTTTAGGTGTTTATTTACTGAAGACGTGAGTATCCGCCATCTTGAAATGGAAACTGGGAACAGAAAAATTCTCCCACTTTACGAGTGGGAGTTTACCACTAGAACGGGCGTTCCGGTTTCAATCTACCACTGGGAACTGGGAAATTCCCACAATACGAGGTAACGGGAACGCAGCAGCTCTGACGTCACAAAAGTGGTTCAAGCAGAGCCCATCCCCTGCAGAGCTGAGAAGATCCTGCTGCAGTTCATACCTTATATGGAAGTGGTACATTGCACTCCGGAAAAGTACTGCAAAGAAGCATATTATAGTTTTCGGAATGGCAATAGTTATTGTGTATTTTAACTTATTTATTTTAGGAATACTTTTCACTACATCAAAACTATTTGGTTGTATTTGTTTTCTTATATTGCAATGGACAAGAAATGCATATAGGGCAATGGTGTAGGTGCAGGTTTGGGATCCCACAGACCCAGGTTCAAACCTTGGTCACGGAATACCTTGCGGTATTATTTTTATTTTTTTTAGGCCTTTTGTTTTGGATAGATCTGGTGGGGATAGATAAATACATCTACATATTTATTTTTTGTTTTTGCTTGCTGTAAGTTGTTTGCTGGAGTTTTAGTTTGTTTTAGTTTGTTGCTAGAGGGGGCGTGAACGCAGCTCCACCCACCTCCTCCCCTCCATGTCTCTCAACACTCCCATTTTCATGAGGGATTTTGAATTTGCTCTGGGGGCGGAGTTACTGTTTCACAGTGTGTTGAGGACCTCTTTAAAGACCTTACTACAACCAGTTTAAGGACTTTACACACTGATTAAAAGGATGAAATTGAGTTGGTTACAAACAGTTCAGAAGTCCAGCACAGTGAACCTTCTACAAGTCTGCTGTGGAAGGTAGTAATCCTGTAGTTTCAGGAGGCAAAGTTCAGATGAGTCCTGATTTGATTAAAGGAAAAGAATGAAGTGACCAGGTGGGACTGATTGGACCTCACTGCACTCACAGCTCATTTCAAACCATGTCTGTTGTGGTGTTTGAGAATTTGTCTTCGTAAGACTTGATACACGGCTGGTAATGTATTTGAAATGTTTCTATTGTTCTTTAAATATGCTTTGGTTTAAAAATAGAAATATAAATATACCGGTACTGTCTGAAATACCGTAACAATGACAGTTTTAGAACAAGCAAACAACTCCGTTAATTTAATCCCTTCTGTCTTTACTTCTGCCCTTTGATTTAGTGTTAGCCTCTTTGTAGTGACCTGTACAAATCAATCAAAACGTCCAGCTCTTTCAAGAAAAGGGTGTTATGATTTTTGGTATTGGTGCAACTTTAGCTTTTTGAAATATTTAGCCTTTTCTGCCACTTTTTTCTCATAGAAAATGAAATTGGCTCATTTTTTTATCCTTCAAATCCTAGATTTGTTTACACCCTACTGTTCACATTTTGTTCTGCTTCAGCAGATTCCTGTGCAAAAGAAAAAAAAAATGTTTTCTAATTTTAGCAGTGTTGTTTTTTTTGTTGTTGTGGGGTTTGGGGTCAGCTGTTTTGTGATTCTTTCAGATTCTTTCTGCTAACTAGAAGATTTTGTGCTTCTAACTTATTTCTGCTAATTTCAGCATGTCATGCTGCTTTCAAGCTTATTTGTGAGAGCTAAAAAAAATTTCAGTCTAGTCATCTGGACATTCAAATAACAAAAAATTTAAGAAATGTTTTGTCTTTCGTCCGAAATACATCTTCAGTCTGACTTAAAAGACTGACTGAAGAAGTAGGCCTATTTCAGATGACTGACGAAACGTTTCTACATGTAGTGGTATAATTATTATTGTTGTTATTATTAATGTCCACACCGAACTTTTTTAGATTTTTTTAACCTGGATTATTGAGCATGCATCAGGATACTTATTTTTGAAAGTTTCACCTACCTTATTATTATGTATAGTGTGTGTGTGTGTGCGTGCGTGTGTGTGTGTGTGTGTGTGTGTGTGTGTGTGTGTGTGTGTGTGTGTGTATGTGTGTGTGTGTGTGTGTGTGTGTGTGTGTGTGTGCATCCAATAAGTACTTTGTCAAAGTTTATCTAAAATCTGTAGTGTGTTTTGTTAGTTTGGTCAGTACTGGCTAATAAAAGTTGGAGACTACCGGTAATATTTTATTGGCTGCCTTTCTGAAGTTGAGGGTAATTATCCAAAGCACAGGTCAAGATATTTGTTGTAAAATGACACAAGTCATTTGTTTAAAACAACAAACTCTAGTTTTACAGGAAGAATAGTCAAGTTGACCCTGAACTGTTTTTATGGCAACATAAGATAAAGATGAATGTGAAACGGACAGTTTTCTCTGATTGGACAAGACATTAGATTTAAACAGATAAACTGATGAAAGCTTTATCTACATCAGACCTGTTTAATAAGATTTCCAGAGATGGAGGACTGACATTCAGAGCTTCGAGGAGATAAGAGTCTGACTTGGTGCTGTTTTTTATTTTAGAGACTGGTCTGTAGTTACAGGGTCAGTGCACCTCATAAAGGTTGAGCAGAAATAGTTTCAGTCCCAGGGGTCTAATTCTCTTGTCACAGCACTGCTGCCATGTTGGTATCAAATGACGAGCTGCTTGTGCACAACGCCTGTCAGTGACAGGGATATTTTCTTTGAAAGGCTCAAAAGTGTTTCAAAAGTTGTCCTGCACCTCAACCTCCATGATGATTCACTGATGAAGAGCTGCCTGATCCATTCCCTCTAGTGTAAGGACTTGGACTGCTCAGTCTGTCTGACTGCTGACCCCACACCCAATTTGACTGGGCTCGGAGAAGGCAACAAGTTTCGTCTTGACTCGTTTCTGTTGTAAACTTGAAGTTGAACAGACGGCACGGAGCTCAACTGGACCTTGACCAGCTTGTTTAGTCCAAGCTCTGAGCAGCAAAGTTACTGTCAGACACAGGAGCTGCTGGGAGAGACGACCGACCAAAACCAAAAGTGTTACTTCAGGAAGGACCAGGAGTCACATCCATTCTATTCATCTCCAACTGAAATGCAAGAAGGGAGGAGTGGTAGGACATCAGTCAGCTCGTGCCGTAGTCTGCCCATTCAGCTGGGATCAGTGGAAGGAAAGGATTGATCACAAAAGCAAAAATGAACTGAAATACAACTATTGAGGTATTTTTTTTTACCATGATCTGAATCAATGGATGGAGTTCAGTGGGATAGTTCAGGTTAGTTCAATGTGTAGTCAAACTTCTTTAATTGAAACTTGGTGCTGGTGTTCTTTTGATAATTCTGTTGTTTTAGCCTGTTGTAGCTCAGCTGATGTTGGTTTTATTTAGCGATAAACATGGGACATGTTGTTTGCCTTAGGTGCCGTTACACTATGTTCATCAACCTTTCTAACCAGGTAAATTACTATTCTTTATATTTTACTCGATGCACTGCAGTGGCCTTGGAAAGGAGATTCTTGCCTTAGTTCAAAAATACACAGCATGTTCACAAGTCGGGATTGTAATGTACAATAATGTTTTCCTGTACATTACATCACTGTAATGTCTAGTAAACAAAATGTACTATAATCTGGATTTAACTAAGTAGAGTCAGGTCCTCTAGACGGATTCTTCTTTGTTCAAACATTTCAGCTTCTTCAGTCTGAGGTGCTGTAATAAGTTCAGTCTTATAAATGGCACCTTCTCTTAGAGGATCAACCAGTTTGTTGGCATCTTGAACTAGCTGTTCACATGATGGAGGAGGACCATAAGCCTAACAAGGGCTGTTGGGGCACTAATGACCATTGTTAGGCTGATGGTCCTCCATTTTTACATTCCGTGCATAAAATCCATCTATCCATTATCTTGTGCTTGTTTTGAAGTCTGGTCGCAGGGGCAGCAGCTTGAGTAGGGAGGCCCAAACATCTCTTTCCACAGCCACATCTTCTAGCTCTTATGGTAGGAGCCCAAGTTGTTCCCAGGCCAACCGAGAGACATGGCATCTCCAGCGTGTCCTGGGTCTTCACCGGGGTCTCCTCCTAGTCAGACACGCCTGAAGCAACTCCCTAGGGAGGTGCCCAGTGAGCATCCTTATCAGATGCCCGAACCACCTCAACTGGCTCCTCTCGATGTGGAGGAGCAGCAGTTCTGCTCAGTCTCTCCCAGATAACTGAACTTCTCGCCCTATCTCCAAGGGAGAATCCAGCTAACCTGCAGAAGAAATTAATTTCAACCGCATGTATCTGCAATCTCATTCTTTTGGTTACTACCCAATGTTCGTGACCATAGGCGAGGGCAGGAATGTAGACTGATCGGTAAACGGAGAGCTTTGCCTTACAGCGGTATTGGTAAATGGAGAGCTTTGCCTTATAGCTCAACTACCGCTTCACAACAACAGAATAAGAGTCCATAATTCTGCAGGTGCTGCACCAATCCATCTGCCAATCTCACACGAACAAAACCCTGAGATTCTGGCGCTCCTCCACTTGAGTAAGGCTTTCTTGTAATAATTCTCACAGCTCTTTTCTGTAAAATAAAAATAGATTTTGTTATAGTTTAATTTAATTTATAAGTAAATGTAAGACTAAAATAAAAATGTCTCCAAATTAAATGTGCTTTTTTGTGTGCTAGAGTTTGTATGTGTAAAGATTGCTGATATGACATTTTAAACACAACTGCTGCCAATCAAATGGCAAATAAACTACTCTGTAGGGTTCATGTATTATAAAAGAAGAAAATAACGCTATCCAAAGTATCCAAAGCGCTGAAGAAGCTATGGCAGACAGAAACCAACATGTGGAGAACATTTTTTGTCTGTTTTTTATTATACATATGAAAAAAATATTGCACAATGCCTCACCAGCCATGAACCTCACCGCACGTCACTGAAGGGCGTCCTAGTGCCAAGTGGATACCCTCATATTTGAACCTTGTGTTTGGGACAGACGAATTATGACTAGCACAGAAGTCCAACAACACAGCTTAAGTTTAGATCAGAAGTAAGTAAGTAAGTAAGTAAAGTTTATTTATATAGCACTTTTCGCAGATAAAATCACAAAGTGCTGTACAACATATAAATAAAAAAATTAAAATAAACAGAAGAATTACTGTATTAAAATCTGATTAATCAAAACAATAAGAACAGCTGATAAAAACAAGAACAATTGATAAAAACACTCAATAAAAACATTTATCTAAGAAAGGCTGTTCCTTCTAATCATGCCCCTCCAAGTCACATTGTCATTACCCACATGTGTATATTGAAGTCCCCCAGTAGAATAAAGGAGTCCCCAGTTTGCTCACCTTCTGGCGCCCCTACCAAAGACTCCAAGACGGCTGGATACTCTGAACTGCCCTTTGGTGTATATACAGTCAGAGCCCATCACCCCCCACCTGAAGGTGAAGGGAAACCCCCCTCTCATCTACTGCATAACACACAAGTACAAACCGGATTCCAAAAAAAGTTGGGATACTAAACAAATTGTGCTCTTGATGACTTGATAACGTTTCATTCACGGTTTGAACAATGGTGGAGTTTTTGTTGCAGTGCCTGATGGGATTTGCAGTTGTTTTGATATTTCAAATCAACCCAAATGTTTAATGTTTTATTATATTTTAAATCATTTTTCAGGTTCGTGAAGGATAGGCACAGCTGTTTAGAAGAAAACAAACACAGACTCCCTTAAAAATAATGATGTCATTTATTAAAGAAAACTGACAAATAAAAGGAAAAAAGTAAAAACACATACAGTTGTACAAGTCACCTCAGATGTACAATAAACATACAAGTCACACACAAACAGTTTTCCTGCTAAGATCAAAGTGTCTGTTTAATCTCACCACAGTAAAACTTAAATACACACACTTAGGCATTGACGTGTAACAAATTACAGTATTTCCTCACCTTGACACTGAACAGGGGAAGCCGCACTGTTCGGCGGGAGATAGTCATCAATGCACACCGGGCGTTGGATCAGAACCCACGGTTGACTCCAACATGTTCATCTGAGCACTCCTAATTTATACCTTGAGGTGTGTGTGTGTGTGTCTTTGTAAAGAAGTCTGACTTCACTCTCATCTGAACAAAACATGTTTTCATCTTCATGGTAACTTGGGAGGATTTTTCCACAAGGTCACTCTGCTCCTTTCTGAGCTAGCCCCATCTCCCACTGTCACTGATAAACATGTTTTTTTTAGCACACCAACTTCACTCCCTTTTTCAGAAGAACTGCAGGTTTGTACAACCATTCATCAAAGACCGTATGGCTGTTTCTGAGAAGTACCGGACCTTGTACCTCAAAGAAACTCCGGGTCCCCGAAGCAAAATTGCACACCCTCCCCCCCACCCCCTTTCAAGGCCAGTTTAATGAACACATAATATAAAAATTTATAAAGTTAGTCAGGAAACATTTTAATACCAAACACTCAAAATTCAGCAGTCCAGGGGCCTCATGTACAAAGACTTGCGTGGATTTCTTACTGAAAAGTGCCGCACGGTCAAATCCAGAAATCTGCGTACGCACAAAAAAATCCAGATGTATCAAACTGTGCATACGCCGGTATCCACGCACATTGCTTTTGTACATCACAATCAACGTGGAATTGAGCGCACATGAGAGAGTGGCCGACTCCGCCTTTGACACGCCTCCATATAAATATGCAAATTCATTTAAATATGCCCTGCACGTTAGGAATGTCATCTTTGCTCTATTGCAAATCATGTCGAAACGTGGAAAAAAGAGTAACTTCACGGACTGTGAACTGGAGACACTTCTGAGTGACGTAGAGAGGCACAGAAGAAGGTTTTGTTTGGCACGCTCAGCGCACAACAAACCGTCCACTTTTAAATGAGATGTTGACCCAGCTATTTTAACATGCCTATAGGTCAGTGGTTAGCGTGCCCGCCTTTCGTCCCGAAGATCATGAGTTCGAATCCCGCATGGTACAAAGTTTTTTTTTTTATAAATTCATTCCAGATTTAAAGAACACAAGAAAACTATTTAGAATGAACAACATGAAATGAAACTATACATGAAATGAAGGCAAAAGAGGATTTCTTGTGGGTTTTTTTTAAAATAGTTTTCTTGTGTTCTTTAAATCTGGAATGAATTAAAAATAAAGACAAACGTTGTTTTCATTTAAATATACCCTGCAACAGAGGAATGTCGTCTTGTCCCATCATGCATCACGTTCTTCAACTGCTAAAACAGCTAGAAATGAACAAAAAACAAGAATTTAAGCTGTGCAGAACTATTCAGTCTTTCTGTTTTTTATATTTTTTGCAGGTTGTATTCTGATTGCGTCCATGTGGATGTAATAATTGTTCATCATGTGTGTTTGGGTGGAAATAATCATTATTACCCCATCCTGAACAGTTTCCAGAATCACCTGTAGGTGTCGCCAAAGGAACAAAAACCACAGAAACGTGCGTGCGCCAGCCATGGGGCTTGCGTGGAGGTGCGCACATATCCACGTTCAGTTCAGTTTTGATACATACGGGGTTTTGCGTGGATAGTGACGCACGCAAGGTTTTTGTGCGCACGCACGGTTGATACATGAGGCCCCAGCTTACTTTAAAAAAAAACACAGTAAAATGCCATATAGCAAAGCTGTTAGGATGGCTGCTAATTCCTCATTCTTCATTAAATGAAAATCAGGAGCAATCATTTGACTGTAAATTTCTTTGCGTCTGGGTTTCACAGGGATGTAGTTTACGGTTTCCTTAACTATAGAGGTATTTAATAAAATTAAAAAACTACAGAAAATATAATATGAATGAGCTAATAGCTTTCACTAACATTGTATAACACCCTGTAAAGTTGAAAATGTTTGGACTAACTGCTCTTTTTAAATAGCTTTCTTTTTTTCTTTTTTTTTTACAGATCACACTAACAAATTTCATGAACTGATCATTCAAATTGTGATCTACTAGTGGAGGTAAAGTCACACATTAACAGGCAGTTTGGCCTTTCCACTTTTGTTTGTCTGCATCATCTGATCAGTCTGACGAAAAGAGAATCCTGGAGCTCTACTTGGATCAGCAGCGTGCTGTCTCCTCCGTGTCTCTGTGTGTTGACATCTCAAATCCCACTTCAGTACTGTGTGATCTCGGTGTTGTATCTTCCATAATGGACCAAACATTTGCCATAAGTGGCAACCAGAATGATGAACGGACTCAATCGGAGACAAGCTGGTCATTTAACGAGCACACAGAGGACAGACGTGACAGTGAAGGGTCATCTCCAGACTTTGCTGGAAGGGATTTAAAAGCAAGCTTGTATAACTTTTTCCGTAGAAGATGCAGTGAAAAGGACAGCTGCTCCCTGAGCTCTGGAGAAATGCTGAGGAGTAACATTTTGTGTCAGGAAGAGCAGTCATGGGCAGTTGTCTCTTCGCTGGAGGAACCACACCTCTCTCCAGCTGCAAGTCAGCCATCATCACTTGCAGAAGTTCACCTGCCATCAACCACACTGCCAGTTGCCATCAGATCCTCTACAAAAAGGGTGTCTGAGGAGAATACGGGTCATCCTTGTCTTGGTGTGACTTTCACTCTGGGAGACAGCTTGGAACTCCTGCCTGAGGAAATGGATATTGTGTCGTCTGACTCTGTTGGTGTTCTAAATGAAGGACATCTGTGGAAAACCTTTACCTGTGAACCATCTCTAGGCCTCACAAATGAGGCTAATGCAGGAGCAGAATCCTTGCTGCAGATTTCAGAGTTTACACCAGACCATGGCAAGACTGTTTGTTCCATGTCAGCTATTCAAGAAGGTGTTGTTCATACGTCTACACCTGTACAAAACGTTGGGAACAGAATGCCTCCCCTCCTCTCTTCACCTCCTCTCACTGAAGATTTAAGCAGGCTAGAACTCCAGCTTCTGAAAAAACAGCCGATGAGTGTCACTCCTAAGCAGCGTCTGGGGACATTACCCACACCTTCACGCAGTAACGTTAAGAAAACTCAGAGGTTTCACACATCAGACCTCAGTGGTGCAAAACCTAAAGTCTTAACTAAATCCTCACACCAAACGGCGAGCCCAGGCCCTTCACAACACAAACCAAAGCAATCTAACGTTTCTGATAAACCTTCTGAAGGAACCAACAAAACAAGCATTCGGATTACTCCTGGCAAATTAACGAGCAGAGCGCCCTCTTCCACATCTAAAATGTTCCATACATTTCATGGAAAAGGTCATGGAAGTGCTGCTAATTTAAAAGTTAAACAATCGTATGGCCTTACTGTTGAAGATGGACATGTCAAAGCCAGAGCATCTTCTTTTGACCCTTACCAAGCTGTTAATGACCCTGCTTCACCTCTCCAATCGGCTGTGGGCAGTTTTGAAAAGAACTGGGAAGCCTCCAGTCAAACGTCAGCTACTTCAGCAGAGCATGCTGGCAGACGCATCCCAGCTAGAAGTGGCCAAATGGATCCCAAAGTAACTCCTCAGAAGTCTGTTTCAAACAAAACGAGGGTGAAGTTTCAGGACAAGCCTCCTGAAAATAAGACACGTCCTCGCTGTTCGTCTGACAGTTCAACATTGAAACGACTCAAAGAAAAAAGGGCAACTCTGAGAGTAGCAACCAGTTTTATATTGCCTAAAATTGGCAACGACAAAGGGTTGACAAACTCTGAGAATCTGAAACACACTTCCCAAAATAAACCGGCTGGACAAACAACCAACTCTCAAAGAGATGTGAAGAAAATCAGCCTGGTGGTGAGTACATGCAAGAGCTTAAAGTTAAACAGTTTTTAAACTCCCACATGCATCTGAATGATCACTGTTTTCCAGGCAGAGAACAACAAATCAGCTACAGCAGAAGCTCTGCTGGATGAAAGTACGAATAGATCTCAGAGTCTACCATCGTCCAGACAGACTCCAGCTGCAAGTCCTGGACCAAACCCCATGTCATCCAGACAAAGAAGGGGGGCCTGTGAAAGGGCTGATGTGTTCAGGATTGACCCCGGAACTAAATGGAAACCTCAGATCCAGCTGAAGAACAATGCAGGTAGGAGTGCTCCTTTATTATAAAACTTTTTTTTTTTTCATCAGAAAGATGAAGCCCGTGTTCACACTAAGGTTCTCATGTTTGTTGAGCTGCTATCCACCTTATTCCTTGGGGCTCTACTGTATAAATGATTATGGGTACAACATCCCGTCAAATATAGGAAGTAGTAGTAAGCATTGGTTAAAGGTGCAATATGTAATTTCTGGAACACGCTGGAACTTAGGAAAATTTTGAACAGAGACACGTTTCTGGTCCCTCCCCCTCAGAGCCATATATGGCTCTGCTCCCTCTTGCTCTCTGTGAAATTCAGCTCTGCTTCCGAATGCTCCGCCTCCACTACATGTCCTGTCAGCCGCTGCGAAGTTCTGTGTTTATATGTTAATAAAACGTTCTAAAAAATAAAATTAAAAACAGGGAGCGCTGGTCCAGCACCAGAACACCATGAAATCTGCAGAGCCGCACGCAGCCACGTTGGACATGAGTTTTATTCGCTCATGACAAATTCATTCATTTTCCTCAATGTTTCTGTCATGAATCAGTGGAGGATGAAGCGATCACTTGACTTTTGGCAAAAAAAAAAAGAAAAGTCCAGATCAGGGATGAAGAAGGGGAATTTAATACATTTGTGTCACATACAAAACAGTTTTGCATCGCTTTGCAATACTTTGAACGAGAACCTGCGCGGCCGCGGGGGCTGGGACAGGCGGGGGCGTGGGTTAGGAGCGTGAGAAGTGAGAAGCTCTGTTTTTATTGGCTGGTTAACGGCGGGTCACTGTGGCTTTTTAGAAATGCTTTTAGAGAAGCAAGGGGACTATAGTTTTTTTCAGAGATTACTTGTCTAACTATCAGTCTGTCAGGAGATAGTGACAGAGTGAATAAATATGTTAAAAATATATTTTTAGACAACTTACAGAATGCACTACAGAACTGCAGACTGCAACTTTAATGGTGGACTCGCCCCATGTTCACACCAAGGCTCTCTTTGTTGAGCTGCTATACAGTTTGAAGTTGCAGTATATTCAATTAAATTCAGTTTATCTATGTAACAAGTCACAACAGAAGTCATCTCAGGGCACTGAACAGAAACATTTATATACGTAAAAATTCAATTGGTAACATTGTAAAAATTAGAGGAGTAACATTATTTATCTAAGTTAGGGTAGGGAGTGGTGGTGGTGGCGCAGAGGTTAGAGAAGTTGAGCTTGTGATCGGAAGATCGCCGGTTCAAGCCCCGGTATTGACAAAATCAAAAAAATGTGGGTGGGATAAGTGAAGCGGTCACACTTGTCTCCACCCTCATCTGCCCCACTCTGGGCCCTTGAGCAAGGCCCTTAACCCCCACCATCTGCTTCCCCGAGCACCCTAGACAGCTCTCTGCTCCACACAGAGGGCTGTGGTAGCTCAGTGGTCTGTGGTTGTGTCAGGAAGGGCATCCGGTGTAAAAACTATTGCAAAGTCTTCGTGCAACTTAGTTTGCTGTGGCGACCCTGATGAAGGGAGAAGCCGAAAGATTTATCTAAGGTAGGGTAGCCAGCAGATTGCATTGTCTTCATTTCATCACAGTCTCCCATCAGTATATCGGTGGTTCCCAAACTTTTTTCTGCTGGGTCCCCCTTTGATTAATACGAAAGTTTCCCCCGCACCCAACACACACAATGTCCAACCAGAAACACGCATATTTTGTTTTCAAACTCCATTGCAGTTTACTTCACACCTCCATATTTTTTGAAATAGCAATAAATTCCAGGATGCAATATGAACTACAACCTCTTTTAAATGACAAAATACCCTTTACCGTGTAAATCTTTTAAGAACCTGTTTTTTTTTCTGGGCTGAACATATGGACCTGCTCGTGTGTTTATAGAGGATTTTTCTGAAATTTTATCTTCCGTTGAGAGTTTTAATTCTTGGAGATTTTAACATTTATATTGCGATGTAGCATAGGAGTTATTGACACTCAGGTGTTTAATTTTAAATGGCACGTTTCTGGTCCTATATATAAGACCATACTTAAGACCCATTTTTTTTTTTGTGTCTTTTTTTCTTTTTCTTTTGGTCTTCTCACCAGCTGAATGTTACGGATGTTCTTGTCGTCAACCGCTGCTGTGTATATTGATTGTATCGTATTGTGTATCGATCTGGTTCTGACTTGTCAGAGATTTTTATTGTCATTCGCACCACATGCGGTACATGTGATGAAATGAGATTATGTACACAGGGTCCCAGTTACATCCAACAAAAAGTAAAAGAAAAACAGTAATAACATCTAAGATATGAACTAAGAAAAACATCAATTAAAAATACACTAAGCACTAATAGCATAAAAATTACTTCGAACAGTAGCACAAACAGGAGTCTGTATGAGCAGATGAGCACGAATGAACACGGCAACATGAAACGGATCAGCAGCAACATGAAACGGATCAGCAGCAACATGAAACGGATCAGCAGCAACATGAAACGGATCAGCAGCAACATGAAACGGATCAGCAGCAACATGAAACGGATCAGCAGCAACATGAAACTGATCAGCAGCAACATGAAACTGATCAGCAGCAACATGAAACTGATCAGCAGCAACATGAAACAGATCAGCAGCAATGATGTGATTGATTTTTTTCCCACAGTGATTATTCTGGTTAGATATTCATGAGTCTAACAGCCTCAGGGTAGAAGCTGTTCCTCAGTCTAGTGGTTCGACACTTATTGCTCTTCAACCTCCTTCCTGAGGGGAGTGGGGCAAAAAGTGTGTGTGCTGGGTGAGTGGGGTCCTTCATGATGCAGGTGGGCAGCACGGTGGCACAACTGGTAGAGCTGCTGCCTCTCAGCGAGAAGGTTGCCGGTTCAAATCCCGGTCCGGGGCCTTTCTGGGTGGAGTTTGCATGTTCTCCCCGTGCATGCGTGGGTTTCCTCCGGGTACTCCGGTTTCCTCCCACAGACCAAAAAACATGCATGTTAGGCTGATTGGTGACTCTAAATTGACCCTAGGTGTGAGTGAGACAGGTCCCTCTTGTAAATGAATCCCCGTGACTCAACGAGGCTAGCCTGTATAAATAAAGGTTGAATGAATGAATGAATGAAAAAGGTGGCCCTCTTCCTGTATCTGGAGGTGTAGATGTCTGTGATGGTGGTGGCACTCTCTGCAGAGCTTTTCTTTCTGCAGCTGTGCAGCCTCCATGCCACACGTTGATGCTGGAGCACAGGATGCTCTCCACTGCACACCTGTAGAAGGAGGTGAGGACTGAACTTCTCAGACCAGCTCGTCTCAGCCGTCTGAGGAAGTAGAGTCTCTATCTGATGACCTTTCTTGATCAGGCTGGTGGTGTTGTTGCCCCAGCTGATGTTATCATTCAGGTGTACCCAAGTACTTGTAGCTGGAGACCACTTCCACTGCAGATCATCCTATGTTCAGTGGGGTGTGGGTGTGTTTGGCATGGAGATAAAGTATTTACTAATCCAGCCTCAAAATCCTGTTCTGTCTGACAATTTTTTAAATAACCTTTTGAGTTTACATTAATTGACTACACAGCCACTGAGGTCACTGAGAGATATTTTCACTTTAGTAGGGGTTTATCAGAGATTGCTGTAACCAGATTTAAAGAAACTTTCCGTTATTTTCCTCTGTAGAAAGAGAACAGTTACTTAAATCATCTGGTTGATAAATTAACGTCTTAAATGCAAATGTCACCTGATAAAATTGTTATGCTGAAAAAAGTACCGGTAATCAGAGGTTCTTCTCCTTGGATCAGTTTTGAGTTACGTACTTTAAAACGGGCACCTAGAAAGCTGGAAAGAAAATGGCGCTTCACTAACATGGAAAATTTTTATTTAACTTTGAGAGATACCCTGCTAACATGTAAGAAAGCTCTCTGTAAATCTAGAACTGTATAATAAAAATAACCACGTTTCTGTTCAGTACTATAGCTAGTCTAATGAAAAATCCAATCTCTGTTGAGCTGTGTATCCCTATAACTATAATCAGTGATGACTTCATGAGATATTTTTTATAAATATATTTCAATTTGGGAGAAAATTTAAATAATCCTTATTACTGTTGCCTCTGATTCCCTGACTGATGAAGCAACTTTAAAAATGTCACTAGTAGAACCTGATTTATGTTTGGACTGTTTTTTGTCCTGTTGAGCTCTTTGAATTGTCAAAAATAATAGCTTTATCCAAACCATCATCACATGTCTGATAGATCCCATTTCAACCAGACTTTGAGGTACTTGGATCTGCTTAATTTGTCTCAGATTGATTACGTACCACAGAGGTTTAAGACTGCTATAATTAAACCCTTACTTAAAGAGGAACTTACCCCAAAATTAACTTTTTTATCTGATAAATGAATGTGTGTAAAATGTTGTATAGCACTATATCTGTGTTAATTTTCATGTTTTTGTGCGTATTTGTTCAAATCGGCAATATTTGGTCTAAAAACATGTTTACACTAATCCTATGGGTTGAACTGTGGTACTGCAGCCTAATTTACAAATTGGTCAACGACTATTCACTCTGACGTGTCTTGTACCCTCTGTCGTCACATCCTCTGCTGCGTGAGTATAAAAGTGGTTCAAGCAGAGCCACTCCCCTGCATGTCATGGTCTCTCGTCCTGGCCACACCTCCTCGCTCTAACCCCCCACCACCTCCCCCTCCTATAGGTGGTGTCGCTTGGCACACCCACTTTGCATTTTTGAAATCTTGTCTTGGGCCGGAGCTATTGTTTCACAGAGGGGTAAGTTCCTCTTTAAGAAACATAATCTTGATTCTGGAATCCTGGCCAATTATATAGACTTACTGTATGTATTCTAACATCATTCTCAAAAATTCTTGAGAAAATAGCTGCAGGTAGTTGCGTGAACATCTGAACCAAAATAATCTGAGTAGTTTCAGTCAGGGTTTAAAGCTCATCATAGCACAGAAACAGCACTGGTGAAAGTTACCAATGGTATTTCCATGGCCTCTGACAATGGACTTGCCTATACTGGTCCTGTTAGACCACAGTGCCACAGTGTTGCATTTTTCATTCATTCATTCATTCAACCTTTATTTAGTCAGGTAAATCTCATTGAGCCTCGAGGGCTCAGCTCATTTACAAAAGCGACCTGCTACAAACTAAAGATTTGATACAGTTGATCACAATATTCTTCTACAGAGGCTTGACAACATTATTGGGATTACAGGAACTACTCTAAAATGGTTAAAATCATATTTATCTGATAGATTCCCATTTGTAAATATAAATTATCAATCTTCTTGCACCAGTTAGTGATGGAGTTCCACCCTTCTTCCTCCATCTCAAATCCTTTCTTATTGCTACATTTTATGGTGCACTACACATTTACATTGACCACACAGGGAATTTGAAGTTATGTGATAACATGTTTATGTATGTGGCTAAACCAACCAAGGGCAATACTCTGTCCAGACAGAGACCCTCCCACTGGATTGTGGAGGCTATTCATCTAGATTACAATGGTAGTGGTCTCCATCGCTAC
>JBBPBX010024203.1:0-39869 GCA_038048925.1 Garcialebias charrua | reverse complement strand
AACAGTAAGTCAAATGAGTAATAAAAAAAGAGCTAATTTTAAAACAACAACACATTACAGATACTGGCTGTTACAGAGGGCGTAAACAGATCGTTGAAGGGCGTGGACTTCAGAACTTGTATCAGAAACCGGTCGTTCTAAACGAAAGTTAAAAATTGCAGAATTAAAAAGGGTATAATTGATTATATAAGAATTATTTTGTGTATTAAAATGAATTAATATTGTCAAGATAGCACACAGACATAACATAAAAATTTTAAAGACCTATATGTGGTCCCCTTTAAAACTTTTTATTAACATATAAACACAGAAAAACGCTGCGTAGCCTGTGGCTTTTCTCACCACCCAGACCTGTCAATCATTTCAGTAGGCGTGTCAGCAAAATGACCAATCAGCGACCTCAGTTTGTCCTGTAGGTAAACGCTCCGCGCGCAGTTGCTCACACAGAGCTCTGCTGTCAACAGCCTGCGCGTAGCACGCGCACGTCGAACGGCGCTGGCAACAACGCGGAGGTCTGCCTCGCCCTTTAGTTTACGACTCGGTCATGTTTACTTTTCATCAGCATGGTTCTCCTGTGTCGTGTCGTCACTTTTCAAAGCAGTATATCGGGTAGTTTTTATTTTATGAAGCGTGAAACTCCCACACTTTGAAGGACTTGGTTGAACAGTTTTCTCTGCGTCGGTCATTTGTTAAATTGTCTTAATTTTCTTTGGAAACACCGGCGCCTCTGCCCTGTTTCCGCCTCTCCTCTCACCCTGTTCAACCGCCAGTGTTGCCAGATAGATTCCAGGTTTTCAACCCAAAAATCTGTAAAACACAGTCCAAAACCCGCCCAATCAGAAAGGTCACGTGACACTGTGGAGCGTGCCTCGAGCTGCATTCACGGACCGTTCAGAAAGTGTCACGTGACACATCACATACAACATTCTGGAAAAACAAAAAGTTTAATTAGGTCCTCTGGATAGGTAAATGGGTTAAAAAAATTGTAGAAACGTTTCCTCTTTTATCCAACAGACTTTTTCAGTCTGAACTGTACTAAGCTTTGTTTTGCTTGTCGATCAGCGAGATAGCCACAAGGCGCGTGACACGCCCTCACTGCAACCTACCTTCTAACAGGGTCTATTGAACTGGTCCCTGAGTTTGGGTATTACCTGTAACTATGTGGGGCAGCTCCGACTTAAGGCTGTTTATGGTAGAATTCATCTGGACTATTCACCACCTAGCATCTGCAAGCCACACCCACTTCTCACCTTGCGCGTCTCTTCACCTTAGCGGCCAAGGACTGGAGGTTAGCAGAAGGAAACTGTGCATTAACAGTGGCTTCTCCCCTGTTAAGCTTTGCCATTGTTACCGATCCAGTAAATTTTAGAATTCAAGAAATTGAACCCTTGGTGTTGTTTTAAATGCTCTTGGTGCTAAAGTTTAACCCTTTAAAACCTCCTATTTTTGATGTTATCTTTGTGAACCAAACTTACATTTCCATGGACAAGTGGTTGATGAATAAAAGTCAAGAATTTTACATTTTGTTTGCTTTAATTAATTATTTTGCAGGGGTGGAACAGCATTATAGCACAGCAGTACAATTAATTATTAAGGTTATACAAAGAAAAAGTATAAATTTACTATGTGGATCTTCAGACTCGGTGTTAAGCTGCTCGATCTGTGAGGAGTCCTTGAAAATAGTTCCTTTCTAGAGTCTGGGCTGGAAAGAGTCGGGGAATTTCCTCTTGATGTCACATAGTTAACACTCACAGTTCCCATTCAGTCTTAAAGACCAGAATTAGAGTACTCGTTCACAAATAAACTTCTCATCCAGCTTTATGAGCTAGAAATTAGAGCAATCTCTCGCAATCACATGTCTCACCTAACCTTATGGGTCAGGAATTAGAGTTTTACTTAAAATCTTCTCACCTAACCTTATGGGTCAGGGATTAGAGATTTACTTAAAATCTTACCCAGTAGATGTTAGGCATGTAACGGTTGTAGTGAATGTACCGAACCGTTTCGGTACACCACGTTCGGTTCGGTCCACCTACGTACCATTTCGGTTATTTTTTCACTCATTAAACGTTCTTAACAGGGGAATATATGCACAGCGGAACAAAATTTCCTGGGCGCGTTTCAGCACGGAGCTATTATCGCGTGGCACGCGCAGCATTTAGCCGTTAGCATCTCGTGCGGTCTCCTGTTTGTGAACGTTATAGCTTTCTTGTTAAAAGACTAGCGCACACGCAGCTTGTGTGGACTTTGTTTCATGAAGACTCTGCAGCAGCCGAGTGCGTGACGTAGCTCTCTGCAGTAGCAACACGTCTAACGTGAACACGCTAGAAACTGTCATCCGAACGTGAACGAAGAAACAGCAGCTTGTTACAAACAGCGCTATGGCAGCTGTATTAAAACTACTTCATCAAGTAATCAGAGCGGTCCAGAGCAATAACACAAGCTGTAAGAGTTTTTAAATCTCTGAACGTTGTTATATGCACAGGCTTTAAAGTTGCTGAGCGTCGCTATGAGACATTCATCACGTCAACACTTCAAAAATTTCAGTTCTTTATGAAAAAACTAACTGATGTTGTCAACAAGCCCTGGACCAGATTAGCCCTGCCATGATGATGAAGAGTGAGCGATTCAACCGTTCAAGAGGTATTGTTCTTTTATTATTATTATCAATCTTTTTTAAATCATAATCTTATTAACTTGTTTTTTTTAACCTCTTGTTTTTTTTATTTCCAGTCTGTGACAGGGGTAGCTACTCTCTTATCCACATCAGGGAAATCCATCTGCAGCTAAGAAGTGTTTGATGACTGAACTGAACTCTGAACTTTTCCAGGCACCTGTCCCACCAAGAAGAAGTTGTGAGTACAGTAATGAGGACAAATACAACCACACTGCTGCTACTGGACAAAAACTTGATTAGTTAGATTGTAAACAGTCTGTTGCTGCTTATTGTTCTGGTTCTGACTGTTATTGTATTTATTAAGATTTGTATTATTGTTCATATAGTTTATTTATTGTAGAGTGCTGTTTATTTAAAATATCATCCAAATGGGTCACTTTTATTTATTACTACAATACAATACAAACATATTTTTGGCATATTTTCAAAATAAACATTTTGTAAGTCTTTATTTTGTCCAAAAAAAAAAATTTGTACTGAAAATAAACCAAACCGAGCCCTCCTTGTAATTGAACCAAACTGAAATATGATTTTAGCGTACCGTTACACCCCTAGTAGATGTATCTTCCCAAAGCCCTCGGTAACCTCCAGCAACCTCGAGCAAATAAGCCACTAATATAATTAAATTCCCTGCTGGCTACTCTGTCCTCAATTATTTTAATTTGATTTAAATCTTGCTGAAGACCTAATCCAGTAAGGCGGCTCTCAGGCATTCCTTCTCCTCAGGGCCCCTGGGGACCCATAAGAAAAACCTGGAGCAGTTCCTTCACTCCCTGAGGAGTGAAGCTCGCCTTTGACTCTCTGCTGGTCTGATCTGAAGGAGCAAGTTTGGCGTCGTCCTGGCTGTCTGGGTAAAACCTCTTCAAACCCTTCTCGGATTGTGAGAAGAGGAAGAGAAGTTCTTCCCAGGACGCTCGATCCTCCTGTCAGCACTGAGTCGATCTGGTCCTCGCCTTGGTCTTCAGTGGAACAGCTCAGCTCCAACTAACAGCTACTCAACAACTGTCCGACAGCCTAGTTCGGCCAAAACAGAGCGGTTATATACAAATCTGGCCCCACCTCCTCCTTAGGAGGGGGAAATAGCAGGTCTCTGATTGGAAGTCTCTGCAAGCTTGTCAGTCTCTAGGCAAGCTACAGCTCTGTCCTATTTCTGTACTTTTGCTTGAAGCTACTTGTTTCCTTATAAGGAAATGGCTTTGCTCGAGGCTGGTTGAGTCACAAGGACAGTGGATGACACAATCCACAGCAACATAGTTACATGTTTTTGCATTCTAACACGTGGATTGCAAGAGATTACTTTTGTCACAAAACACCTTTAACACATAATAACATAAAACCATAACAGTTGTTATAATCAAATCACATATCACATGATTACATTGGTTAAAATCATATATCCCATGATTATATTGATTAAAACGAGTTAAGGTTCAACCCAGTTAAGGTTAAAACAAGTTAAGATCAAAACATGTTAAGGTTAGAACAAGTCTTTGCAGCTATTTTTCCCTTCTGCTCTCTGCTCAGCTCAAAATGTTCGTGCGTAAGGGTGTATGTTTTGGGAAGTGACTTTCTTCATAAGTCTTTCACAACCAGTTAACGGTTGAATTTAAGACACAGTTAAAACTTCTCTTATTTATCTAACCATCATAACTGCAGTATCCAATATCCAAGGTTAAACAATCATTCTCCTCTGTGCTCCTCTGTGGCTCTGTCTCGTGCTTCAGCCTGTTTGCCTGTTTGTGTGTGTGCATGTGTTTATGTGTGTGTGAGACTGTGAGTGTGTGCTTCTACAGGGCCTTGTCTGTACTAAACATTCTTAACAGATGAGATCATTTGAGATTGCCTGCTAGCCTGGTCCCGGCATGTATAGAGACCATTGTTTCATAAGTTGCCTATAATAATGCTTTGTGTAGGTTTTGAGTCCACAATAAACTCACTCTTCTTGACAGATAGAATTGTATTGATCCCACAGAAACTTGTTGTGCCAGAATTTCAGTATAAGGAACATACACAACAATCACACAAGATATAAAAAACATAAAAGAATATAAAAATACCAACATTTAAGTTCTAAAACAGGTCAGGTTTAGACAGAAACATTAAAGTGTTTATTGTGGTGCAGGATTAATTTTATTGTTCTTTGTGTAGAAAGAAGAAAGGAGTTGAAAAGTTTGAGAGCCACAAGGTGGTGCTGTGGTAAGAGTCCAGTGTGACATGCAGGGATGGTCTGAAGAACTTTTCTTAAAACATTTTGAAATCTATAAAACAAACATTTTGTCAAACATTTAAAGGAGAAATGTAATCAAATCTGAAAAAATCGATATAACAAGAATTTCATATAGTAAACAACACACATAAACATACTTAGTATGCTTTTTTCAAGTCAGTAGCTTAAAGAAATAGTTTTTTACATTTTTCCTGCTACATGCCGAAGTGCAGTGATTTCTGTAGTAATTTTCTGGACGCACTTTTATGACGCAATTAAGACCTCCTTTGCTATCTTACAATAACACTGAAGCTATAAACCCATCATTACTGTCCTCTTGTCTGTCATTTAAAATGGAAGCAGAAGACTTTTTTGAATCTGAAGGATATCACTTTAGTTTGTCTAAAACAGTTTGGTGATTTAGTGCATTAATGGGCATTTCTATCCTGAAAATACGAATAGCAGTGCGTTAGCCGCTGCATGCTAACGTTAACATGCTAGCGCCGTATGCTAACATTAGCATGCTAGCGCCGTATGCTAACGTGGAAGTGAGGGTGTTGAAAATGTCCTAATGACAACAGAGGACACAAGAATTAGCGACACAGTCAAGCCGTGGTGTAGTAAATGGTAAATGGAGCTTATTTATGTAGCGCTTTCCAGCCCCCTGTGAGGAGCCCCAAAGCGCTTTACAATACCAGCCATCCACCCATTCATTCAGACATTCATACACCGGTAGTGGTAGCCTGCCTTGTAAGGCGCCATCCAGACCTACCGGGAGCAACTCTGGGTTAAGTGTCTTGCCCAGGGACACAATGACACATGGTGGGCAGATGCGAGATTCGAACCTCCAACCTTCCGATCAGGGGATACCACAACACCAAGGCCGCCCCCGTAGTGGTAATGGCCGTCGACCCCTGATCGGAAGGTTGGAGGTTCGAATCCCGCATCCGCCCACCATGTGTCGTTGTGTCCCTGGGCAAGACACTTAACCCTGAGTTGCTCCCGGTAGGTCTGGATGGCGCCTTGCAAGGCAGGCTACCACTACCGGTGTATGAATGTCTGAATGAATGGGTGGATGGCTGGTATTGTAAAGTGCTTTGGGGCTCCTCACAGGGAGCTGGAAAGCGCTATATAAATAAGCTCCATTTACCATAAATCATCACAGGTGCAAATGAGAAAGAACTAGCTCTGTTACAATGCTACCACTATGCTAATGCTAAGTTAGCCCGATGCTAGCAATGTTAGCTTGATGCTACCGCGATTTTAGCTAGTAAAATATCTACGAGTGAGGGGTAACAAACTGATGTTATTAATGAACTATAACATCAGAGTTAATTAATAACCGTAAACAGTGTAAACAAATAGAACATTTATTTAAAAGTATTTTAAGCTGAGAAGATTACTGTAAACAACAATGTAAACAAATGGAACATTTATTTAAAATTTAGGTCCCTTATTGTATCAAATTTTTTGCATCATTTGATATGAAAAAATAAGAACAAATAATACATGAGTGCATAAAATTCTGTAACTTAAATTAGCAGCATTAGGTTAGCTTAGTTGCCTGGATTTCTCTAAAACAATTAAAAAAAAGAAAAATCTAGGAGCAAATAATTCATCCATCCATCATCTTTGCCCACTTCTTCCTTTTCGAGTCACTGGTGTCCATGTCCAGCCATCACTGTGTGAGAGGTGGGGGACACCTGGACAGGTCTCCAGTCCATCACAGACAAATAAAATAATCAATCATCTTTATTTTACCAGGTAGAGCCCGTTGAAATCGAGATCTCTTTCACAAGGGTGACCTGGTCAAGTGGTCAGCAGCACACGTCACATGGTAATTGACAATAAGCATTTGCATTTATCAAAAAGATAATGGAGAAAACAACAATCACAATAATTGATGTTGACAGTTCAAAACCAACATTACAAAACAGATTTCTATATAAATTATATACATAACAAGCAGACAGACATCAGTTGAGTAGATAAAGTTAAAAATCAACAATGACATGTAAATTGGATAAGTATAGTGTTTAGAAATTTCTGCAACGGTCAAGTTTCTTGATGACATTATCTAACACGGTTGGCATAAAGGAACCAGGAGAGATGAATGTTGATAGTTTCAGATCTTTCTGTAAGTGGTTCCAGGCTGAGGGGACGGCGAAGCTGAACGCTCTTTTTCCTAGTTCAGTTCTGACCGGAGGAACTGACAGGAGGACTAGATTGTTAGAGCGCAGGGAGTATTCACAATACTGCATATAAATGCAAAAGTAACAGACTTCAGCCTACCATAGTGCATTAACTTTTAACTCAAAATAAAATACAGAATTCACAGTTTTAAACAAATTGATTCATATTTAGTAAATCTTTAACAAAATTTCAAAACCTGTTCAAGTTTACACAAAATCTCTTCTGAACTGTAATTTATAAACATAAATTGTATCATTTAGAACAGACTCCAGGTGATGTGTCTCATCTGGTCTCTCCAACCTGTTAAAAGACAAATTACATTAAGTTTGTTGTATAACTTGTCTATAAGTTTTAGTATAATATGAGAAACAACAGTTACCTTTGAGCTGCAGCTGAACTCCCACTGTTGTTTCATGGAGCTGTGTGGAGTTTTATACATGAAGGAATAACGTGTGTTGCTTCCACTTCCAACGTATTAAAAATAAAACTAAACCCCTCAACTTCCACTGAGCTGTCTGTTTGTAAATCCTTTGTCATACAGCAGGAGTTAGAGAGAGAAATATTCACAGCTGTTGGAGAATCAGCTGGAAGTTTGCGCTGGTTGGCTGCTTTCACTTTCATCTTCCGTGCATTTTATCGTATTTGCAAAATACTGTACCGTAGTTTTATCTTACACTTCTTGCAAACAACCCTTCTCTTGTTAAGCTCTGTCTTCCCCAGAACATAGTAGGATCTAAAATGATTTTTAAAAATGAAGGAGCAAGTTGAAACATGCTGTCTCCCTCCTTGCTAGCAGGCTCCATTGGGGCTAACTAACTACGGTGGCCCTACACGGCCAAAATTCTACAGCGGCCGAATGCACAGGAGCGGTAAAAATACAATATAAAATTTTAAAAAAGTTTTAAAATCGATTTTGGGGCTTTTAGAATCGATTCTGAATCGCCAGGACTAAGAATCTTGATTCTTTAAAAAATAGATTTTTTTTGCTGCATCCCTAATTGCTACACACTGAAACCTTTTTGTCCACAACTAGATACACACACTAATATTACTGTATGAGGGACGACCGTGGCACTGCCTACGTCATATTCAGGGGACGGAGAGCAGGCAGGGGGAGGGGGGTCAAAAACACCAGATGAGAATTTTTTCACTTTGCAAAGTCTAAATTTGAGTTAGGATGACATTTTTGACTTGTGAAAATTTCTCAACAAGCTTATTTTATGCTTTTCATTAGACTACTATTAGCTTAAAAACACTTTTTATTTCTCTTTTAAGGAATAAACATTTTTAATAATCACTTTAAAAGTTATAAATATTGTCTTTGGTGCATGTTTGTTTTCCAAATATATTAGTGTATGTGAATGACAGGCATTAACATAAAACACTTTGTAGAACGGTGCTTTAAGTTTAAGTTTAAGTTTGGCAAGATGGCCGCGCTCAGACCAGCCGCAGCTTCATGGGCTCCCAGAACATCCCCAGTTTTTAGTAGTTTTAATAGTGTTTTTGTACCTGACTCTGCACGTTTTTTGCGGGTGAATTATAGCCGAACTGAGCTGTTAAGAATTGGAGCGGATTTACCACAAGGCACAGCTGAAATCAGCAACGAACTCAAATCAGAGCTCGGAAGATTGGATCTGCTAAGATCATCTTTCTGGAAGCAGATGCGCTCCGGAGGAAAGAAGAGGAAACGGTGCTCTCGAGGGAAAAAGCGTGGCTGTCGAGCAGGAATTATGACGAGACTGCGGGCAGACGCTAAAACCGGGAGACCGCCGATGCCGGCTCTTTTTCTGTCCAACGTGCGCTCGCTGGACAACAAGATGGATTTGCTTCGTCTGAGAGTAACAACGTCGGAGGAGATGAGGAGATGTTCGGTGCTTTGTCTCACGGAAACATGGATCAATGAAGACACTCCTGACTCTGTTTATGAGTTGGATAATAAGCTATTTTTCAGAACGGACCGGTGCATCGAGACTACGGGGAAAACGCGAGGCGGAGGCGTCTGCATTTACGTTAACAAAGACTGGTGCACGAACTGTGCCGTTATCAGCAGGATCTGCTCAGCTGCTGTGGAGCTTTTAACAATAAGATGTAGGCCACATTACCTCCCCCGCGACTATTCAGCAATAATAATAAGCGCTGTTTACATAGCACCCGATGCTAATGCCAACGACGCCCAGGGAGAAATTCATGACTTACTCACCTCGCTGCAGTGTAAATATCCTGAGGGGTTTTTCATTGTTTCCGGGGACTTCAATCACGTGGATTTACGTGTCATCCTTCCAACCTTCAATCAGCACGTTTTCACAGCAACACGAGGAAATAAGACACTAGACCAAGTCTTCACGAATGTGAAGGGGGCGTACACGGCGAAGCCACGCCCACCGCTCGGGGCTTCCGACCATCGCTCCCTGTTATTGGTCCCTAGACAGCTCCCCCCACTCAGACGTTCCAAGCCGGAACAAAGAGAGATCACATTGTGGCGCCAAGATAGTTCCCCCATGCTAAGAGACTGCTTTGAAAACACAAACTGGTCTGTCTTCAAAGAGGCAGCTACGAATGGAAGTTCAGTTGACCTGGAACTTTATGCTTCCTCAGTCCTGGGTTACATCAGTACATGTGCTGAAAATGTATCCATAAGAAAGTATGTTAAATTTTACCCCAATCAAAAACCCTGGCTAAATAAGGATGTCCGCACCCTGCTGGCAGCCAGGGACACTGCATTCAAGTCTAGAGATACTGAGGAGTTGAGAAAGTGCAGGAGAGAACTGGATGATGGCATAAAGAAGGCCAAAGCCGCGTATGCACAGAGGATCGAGGGTCAGTTCATCTCACATGATCCACGGAGCATGTGGCAGGGCATCAAATGCTTAACAGACTACAAGGGCAAAAGCAAACAATGCCCCAGGGACCCATCCCTGCCTGATGCCCTCAATAAGTTTTATGCACGTTTTGAAGATCCAAACAGACCAGCTAGCACCAGACTCACCTCATCACCAGACGAGGAGCACCTCAAAGTGACCGCAGCAGAAGTGAGAGGTAGTCTCAGAAGGATCAACCCTCATAAAGCTACGGGTCCAGACAACATCCCAGGGAAAGTTCTGAAGGAATGTGCGGACCAGCTCTGTGAGGTGCTGGCTGACGTCTTCACCACCTCACTTTCACTGGAGTCAGTTCCCACCTGCCTGAAGACTGCCACCATCATCCCAGTCCCAAAAAGCTCCACAGTGACTGGTCTGAATGACTATAGACCGGTGGCTCTCACCCCGATAGTCGCTAAATGTTTTGAGAAACTGGTCATGTCCCACATCAAGACAACCGTCAACATCAGCGAGGACCCTCATCAATATGCATACCGCGAGAACCGATCAACAGAGGACGCCATCTCCTCTGTGGTCCACACTGCTCTCACCCACCTGGATCAGAAGGACTCATACGTGCGTCTGCTCTTTGTGGACTTCACATCTGCCTTCAACACCATGATCCCCCAAACTCTGATAGACAAACTATCCACACTTGGACTAAGCCCCTCCATCTGTAACTGGGTACTAGACTTCTTAACAAACAGACCACAGTCCGTGAAGATCCACAACTTCTCCTCCTCCACCATCACCCTCAGCACTGGCTCTCCTCAAGGATGTGTGCTGAGCCCTCTTCTGTTCACTCTGCTCACATATGATTGTACAGCCACACATCCAGGCTGTCATATTGTTAAGTTTGCAGATGATACAGCTGTGGTGGGATGCATCACAGATAATGATGAATCCAGCTACAGACAGGAGGTGGAACATCTGGAGAGCTGGTGCAAAGAGAACAACCTTCACATGAATGTGAAGAAGACGAAGGAGATGATTGTGGACTTCAGAAGGAACAAACACACCCACACCCCACTGTATATAGGTGGATCTGCGGTGGAGGTGGTCTCCAGCTACAAGTACCTGGGTGTACACTTGAATGATAACCTCAGCTGGAGCAATAACACCACCAGCCTGATCAAGAAAGGTCATCAGAGACTCTACTTCCTCAGACGGCTGAGACGAGCTGGTCTGAGAAGCTCAGTCCTCACCTCGTTCTACAGGTGTGCAGTGGAGAGCGTCCTGTGCTCCAGCATCAACGTGTGGCATGGAGGCTGCACAGTTGCAGAGAGGAAAGCTCTACAAAGAGTGGTGAAGGCTGCACAGAAGTCTGTGGGAGTCAGTCTCCCCACCATCACAGACATTTACACCTCCAGATGCAGAAAAAGAGCCACCTGCATCATGAAAGACCTCACTCACCCAGCACACTCACTCTTTGCACCACTCCCCTCGGGACGGAGGTTGAGGAGCATCAAATGTAGAACCACTAGACTGAGGAACAGCTTCTACCCTGAGGCTGTCAGACTCATGAATAAATAAATAATAAGAATAAACACTGCAAAATGTCACATCATGTTGATACTGATCTGTTTCTTGTTGCTGCGTTCATCTGTGACTATCTGCGTTCATCTGTGACCATCTGCTCATAATGACTCATGTTCGTGCTGCTGTTTATAATGATGTTTTTCTACTACATTAGGGCTTAGTGTATTACTAGCTGATGTCTCTCTTAGTTAATCCTAGATGTTATTATTGTTTTTCTCTTGCATTTGTTGTTGGATGTAACTGGGACCCTGTGTACATAATCTTGTTTTCAACACATGTACTACATGCGGTGCAAATGACAATAAATTCTCTCTGACTCTCTCTGACTCTTTATGAAGTTCAGTCCATTTCCTTCTATCAGTTAACTGACAGTTCTGCCACAATATGGCGGCCGCTATGACGTACCGCCGCTACGGACCAGCCCACTCAACGAGGTGTCCACTAAACAGCCTCATCAGTTCTCTGTTGTGATCTATGATAGCCAATCAGTGATGGATAAAGGTCAGAGGAGCTTTGCTATGAAATAATGATGAATGACTGTTTGAAATGTGTTTAATAGTTTAACTCAGAAACCGCCGATCTGACTCCAAATCAGCCCAAATTATCCCTACCCGCCCAGAGCTATTTTTTGCCGCAAAGTAAAGCATGAAAACAGCCCAAATGGCGGTAAACCGCCCAATCTAGCAACACTGTCAACCACGCGGCGCGTTGCGAAGGTTTTTGCTGTCGACTCCTCCCCCTCCCAACTATCGTCTGTCTTGATTGTGATTGGCCAAAATGACGCGCTCCACCAAAGATGTTATATTATCGACAAGATGCCTTGCTGTGTCTTGAAATTCAGTCAGTGGGAAATGATGCATTCCATCATCCAACGGGTCTGACCACCCCCCCCGTCCCCGAAAACTAAAACTCATCGGATCTACACGAATCACGTAAATGATATATTTTGCTTTGAAAATGGCGATTTTCGCCGAAAGGTGACTAGTTTGCAGGTATGTAATGGCTGCCGATGACGGAAAATGTTCTGTGTTGGTCCTGTTGGATCTTAGTGCTGCCTTTGATACTGTTGACCATGCAGTCTTATTAAACAGGCTGAAGGTTCTGGCTGGTATTTCTGGCTCAGCTTTGGACTGGCTCACATCATACATCTCGCACAGAACTTTCTGCATCAAGACAGACAGGTCCTCCTCTGACTATGCCCCCTTAAATTGTGGGGTGCCTCAAGGTTCGGTTCTGGGTCCGCTTTTGTTTTCCTTTGGACTCTCACTTAGAGATAGGGTGAGAAGCTCAGTCATCTGGGAGGGACTCAGAGTAGAGCCGCTGCTTCTCCATATCGAGAGGAGCCAGTTGAGGTGGCTCGGGCATCTGGTTAGGATGCCTCCTGGACGCCTCCCTGGTGAGGTGTTCCAGGCATGTCCCACCGGGAGGAGACCCAGAGGAAGACCCAGGACACGCTGGAGGGACTATGTTTCTCAGCTGGTCTGGGAACGCCTTGGGATTCCCGCCGGAGGAGCTGCTTCAAGTGGCTGGGGAGAGGGAAGTCTAGGCCTCCTTACTTAGGCTGCTACCTCTGCAACCCGACCCCGGATAAGCGGAAAAGAATGGATGGCTGGATGGATCATTGGGAATATTTAAACTAAATACATAGGGTGGCTGTGGCTGAGAGGTTAGAGCAGTCATCCTTCATTGCAAGAGTTGGGGGTTCGGTTCCACCAGCAGTCACATGCCGAATTGTCCCTGGGCAAGACACTGAACCCTTTGATGCTTCCAATGTGTTTCCCGTTGGTGTATGAATGTGATCTAAATCTCTATTCTTTGTAGAGATCTAGTAGAGTGCTGTATGAATGGGTAAATGAGGGCACAGACTGTGTTGTAAAGAGCTTTGCGTATTCTGATGAGATAGAAAGGAGTTGTATAAGTACAGTCCGTTTACCATATTAATAAATCTCACAAAATTAGATTTTTGTTGCTACTTTTTTGCTGCAAGAAGCTTCTTCCCTTAGCCTGAACATTGAAGATGGGATGTGGATAGGTCTTGCAGACACTGACTCAAATCATACAGCCAAAGCAACAAGAGAGTGGCTAAAAAAGAAACGCATTGGGAACATGGAGTTGTCTAATGAGTTTCAAGATCTCAATCATGTTAAAATCTATGGAAGTAGCTGAAGGAGCTGAAGGAGCTCAGTCCTCACCTCCTTCTACAGGTGTGTAGTGGAGAGCATCCTGTGCTCCAGCATCAACGTGTGGCATGGAGGCTGCACAGCTGCAGAAAGAAAAGCTTTGTAGAGAGTGGTGAAGGCTGCACAGAAGATGTTGGGAGTCAGCCTCCCCACCATCACAGACATCTACACCTCCAGATGCAGGAAGAGAGCCACCTGCATCATGAAGTACCCCACTCACCCAGCACACACACTTTTTGCCCTGCTCCCCTCAGGAAGGAGGTTGAGGAGCATGAAATGTAGAACCACTAGACTGAGGAACAGCTTCTACCCGGAAGCTGTTAGACTCATGAATGTCTAACCAATCAGTGTGAAGAATTACATCATGTTGCTGCTGATCTGTTTCATGTTGCTGTGTTCATGCATACTTATCTGCTCACACAGACTCATGTTTGTGCTGCTGTTCGGCGGATTGTGTTTATACTATTACTGCTTAGCATATTTTTAATTAATGTTTTTCTTAGTTCATATCTTAGAGCTTATTACTGTTTTTCTTTTACATTTCATACTTTTGTTGGATGTAACTGGGACCACGTGTACACAATTTTGTTCCACCACATGTACCACATGTGGTGCATATGGCAAATAAATAAACTTTGAAGCTTCAGGCTGAAAAGTGACAATCATGTTTAGCTTGGGAATCAAACATTTTGCCCACATCAACATTGATTTTTTTTTCTGCAGTATTCTGTCTCTCCCCAATAATAAAACTACTATACAATTAGAAACTGTTCATTTTGATGTAAGTGGACAAACTTTTCAAATCAGCTGGAAATCCAACCATTATTTTCATTTAGTTTGTACTGACAGCAAATCAGCACCTTCAGACCAATGAGCTTCAGTGCCTTCTTGTAACAATGATGTTAACCTGTGGTAAGCCATCAACAAGGGTCAAAACACCAAACACACACACAGATGTTAAATGCAATGGTTTCTTCAACCCTCACTCATAGGCATATAAGCAAGTGCTTCACATCCAGCAAGACCCAACTTTCTGTGAATTGATATGATTCACTGCAGCGGAGAGGTCAAAAATTTGCTCTCCATGAAAGTGGCCCTCCATCATTCTAATCTGCACGTAAGTCAATAACACCAATTTTCTGTTTGGAAATAGGCAATGAAATACTATTAAACATTTTCTTTGTGGCATGAGATATGAAATTGAAGAAAGTATAATTAAAGAAAAAATTGAAAAAGGTCAAAAAGGAGATTGAAGAAGAATAAATGTTGAAGTAGGTAAGGGAAGTCTGAGATTGTCATCATGTACGTTTTCATACAATGGAGAAATGAGTTCTCTGCATTGAACCATCACACCTGGGATACACCCAGGTGGAGCAGTGGGCAGTTATGTAAGCACCCGAGGAGCAATTGGGGATTAGGTGTCTTGCTCAGAGACACCACAAAATGTGGGAATGGCAGGAAGTCGAACTACGACTTTCTCAGCTGCCCGACCTCTACCCCATCTCGGCCTGCTCTTGTCAACAAGCAGCTTTCTGCTGTTAAATTAGCTGGTTCAGGGCACTTACTTTGTGCAACAACTAAATATTGTTGTAAGTCTGCTTGACTTATTTTGACAACTTTAATTTGGACATAGAACAAACTTGCTTAGAAATCAGCACTTAAGTAAATCTTCTGATTGCCAGAATTCATCATCCATCCATCCATCCATCCATCAATCCATCATCTTTACTCGTTTCTTCCTTTTCAGGTTACAGTATAGGGGGTCACTGGTGCCCATTTCCAGCAGTCACTGTGTGAGAGGTGGGGGGGGGGAGACACTCTGGACAGGTCTCCAGTCCATCACAAGGACACACAGAGACAAATGACATAAATAACCATTCACTCTCTCTCTCTCTCTCTCTCTCTCTCTCTCTCATCTAGGGACAATTTAGAGTTACCAATCAGTTCTAACATGCATGCTTTTGGTCGGTGGGAGGAAACCGAAGTGGCGGGAGAAAACCCATGCAGCACAGAGAATATGCAAACTCCACCCAGAAAGGCCCCCAGTCGGGATTTGAACCAGGGCGACCTGCTCGCTGAGAGGCAGCAGCTCTAACAACTGAGCCACCGTGCGGTCATTGCCAGAATTTATCTGAACAAAATACCAACTCAGGGTAAAGAAAAGAAAAAATCATCTCTCACAAAAATGTTTTGTCAGAATTAGTTTCTTTCACTAAATGCAGTGTTAACAAAAAAAAACAATGGGCCTCATGCACGAACCGTTCATACGCACAGATTTGTTCTTAAACTGTGCGTACGAGTGATTTAGGATCATTTGTGGCATTCAACAATGTTTTCGTATTCTAAGATTTTCTTCAGATACGAACAAAATTTACGTGTGGTCCAGACCTGTCGTATATTTTACGAGCAGCAGTCTGCTGTTATCCAGACAGATTTTCTCCACTAATAACTTTATACTTCGTTATTTAGAAAATATTTTGGGTTTAAAAAAATCACGCACCATAATTATTCTTGACAATAGGTTATTCTGTTTGAATTATAATTATAATTTTAAGTTTAATTTGTCTGGTGTGTCGCAGGTGCTTTGATCCGCGGATCAAAGCACCTTCACCTGACGCATTCCCATTCCTCAATCGGAAGCAATACCACTCCATAAATGTCCAAATTATATCTGATTCGAAATATAACCTGCTAAATGTGGTTGCGCGATGGCCAGGAGGAGCGCATGACTCATTTGTGCTGCAAAACAGTTGGCACGCGTCTTGCGCAAGGTGCGCATGGAGATGGCTGGCTTGTTGGTAACTTTTTAATTTGTAATTGAGGATTTGTAATTATTCTCTGATCATTTACCTATAACTCACTATTTTCTGTTTGAATTAGAACCATAATATTAAATGCGACCCGACCCCGGATAAGCGGAAGAAAATGGATGGATGGATATTAAATGCAACGACACAAATTGGTTAAATTACAATAACGCGGCTTCACACCCACCGCCGCGGCCCGGACGGGTCGCGGACGAGTACGCGGGTACTCGGGGGCCGCGGCGGGTCACGGCCGAGCAGGACCGCCACGCCGCTGGGTACAAAGTTCCGTGGGCCGGCCGCGTGCCGAGGATCGCCGAGCGCCCCACGTCGACCCCCGTGCGCCTCCCGCACGTCGCGCCCGGGCCCACCCCCCCGTGCCCCGGGGATGGTCCGTGCGCGCCGCACGTTTGAGTGGGTCCTCGGCTTTAAAGCAGATTCACAGCTGACGCTGCTAAAAATTACAGATTTATTTATTTAGTTAGTTAGTTATTTACTCTGAGAGCAGAACTTCAATCTCCGCACCAGTAAAGTTCTTCTTTATACTTCTCGCTGTCATCTTTATGAATGGACACTTCCTGCTCTCTGAGGCAGGAAACGTAGCCTTATATGGTGTTTTGAGGGGTGGGGATTATGTAAATGACCTCTCCGGGTGCACGAGCAGGTGGATAGAACAGGTGGAATTCATCATATTTGCGCAGCTCATTTACACACTTTTCCTGAGGATAGAAGAGTTTGTTGAATCTGACGTGGCATGTTTGTACGAACGCTTCGTACGAACAAAAGTAAGAGAAATTTAGGATAAAAATATGAACATGTTCTTGCATGAGGCCCATTGTGTTGCAAGCCATGTTTTACAAAGTATTCTACAACCCACTTTTTAAGAAAGGTTAAGAATTTCTGCAACTTGACTCCTGAGATCGATCTGCAACTTGAAGACTAAAGAAGGGTGTGTGCTAACTACAGATTCAACAGTTCGTCAGGGAGATTGTCTCTACTGAGATAGGCGGTTCCTGCATTGCTCACCTGAAGAACGTGACAAAAAACTGCACCAGGTCCATGAAGTTACTGTGCTGCGAGAAGGCAATCTGTGAAAAATGGAGGGACAGTTGGTTAGAGTTGAGACATTTAAAAGTTAAATGGTAACATTATGCAACCTGACAAACTTTAGGAATACGGTTACTTTATATAGGGTTCCTACACTTTTACAATTTAAAGAGGAACTTACCCCAAAATTAACTTTTTTTATCTGATAAACTCCCTAGAATGTGTGTAAAATGTTGTATAGCACTATGTCAGTGTTAATTTTCATGTTTTTGTGCGTATTTGTTTAAATCGGCAATATTTGGTCTAAAAATGTGTTTACACTAATCCTATGGGTTGAACTGTGGTACTGCAGCCTAATTTTCTTATTGGTCAACGACTCTCACAGTGACGTGTCTTCTCACTCTGTCATCACATCTTCTGCTGCGTGAGTATAAAAGTGGTTCAAGCAGAGCCACTCCCCTGCAGAGATCGGGAGTTGGGTTAGCGATAGCAACATAACATTAGCATTGTGAGTGTGATGTTTCACTGCACGCTTAATAAACGTACTGTTTTGGAGCTGACGTTGCTTTATTGCTTAAACCGCATGATACACTTTCTCATACAGCTCAACCCTTCATTGCTCCGTTCTCTGCACTTTTCCTTTCAGTCCGCGTGCTTGCCACACACACTCTCGCGGTGCGTTCACTGACAGTCTGTAACATAAATGCACAAGCACCGCTGCTCGATATCATTTTCAGGTTAGCAGTATATTTATTATAATAATAATAATCATCATCATCATCATTTTATTTAAAAGCGCCTTTCAGGACACCCAAGGACACTTAACAAACCAAAACAGTGTAATACAGAGCAAACATAAGCGACAAATTGAAATATAAAATACATAAAGGATATAAAATGGAAGATAATAAAAATACATTTAGTAAAGTTAATGATAAGCTAGTCTAAAGAGATGTGTTTTCAGGGCTGTCTTGAACAGAGAAAGGGAGGTGGTGTTTCGAAGGTCTGGCGGTAGGGCGTTCCAGAGGTGAGGGGCAGAGCAGGTGAAGGCCCTGCTCCCCATGGTGGAGAGGCGGGCAGAGGGTACATGGAGATGTAGCGAAGAGGAGGATCTGAGAGAGCGTGATGGGATGGAGATTTGTAGGAGGTCAGATAGATAAGGAGGGGCAAGGTTGTGGATAGCTTTGAACGTGAGGAGTAGAATTTTGAAGATGATGCGTGATTTAACCGGGAGCCAGTGGAGCTGCTGCAGGACAGGAGTGATGTGGTTATAGTAGGAGGTTTGAGTGATGACACGGGCAGCTGAGTTCTGGACCATCTGTAACTTGTGGAGAGATTTGTTGGGGAGGCCGTAGAGAAGGGAGTTGCAGTAATCAATACGGGAAGTCACAAGACTGTGCACCAGGATGGCTGTGGAGCAGGGTGTGAGAGAAGGACGGAGACGGTTAATATTACGGAGGTGGAAATAGGCAGACCGAGTAATATTGTTAATGTGTGAAGTGAAGGAGAGAGTGGTGTTGAGGATGACACCGAGACTCTTGACCTGAGGGGAGGGGGATAGCAGAGTTGTTAAGGGGGACGAGAAAATGTTCTGATTTTGAAATAGTTTTTGGTACCGACGAGAATGATTTCTGTTTTGTTACTGTTTAGTTGAAGGAAATTGTTAGAAAACCAGTGATTTAGCTCGTTGAGACAGTCGGTGAGGATGGAGGGTGGGTGGGTGGAGTTAGGTTTTGATGACAAGTAGAGCTGCGTGTCATCAGCATAGCAGTGGAAATGGACGCCGTATTTGCGGAAGATGTGACCTAGAGGAAGGAGGTAAATGATGAAGAGGAGGGGTCCGAGGACAGAGCCTTGGGGGACACCCGTGGAGACAGGGGAAGACTGGGAACGGAAGGATTTAAGCTGAATGAATTGAGTGCGGTCAGAGAGATAGGAGTTGAACCAGTCTAACGGGGTACCTGAGATGCCAATGGAGGTTAGTCTGTTGAGGAGGATAGAATGACAGATGGTGTCGAAGGCAGAACTTAGATCAAGGAGAATGAGGATGGACAGAAGACCAGAGTCAGCAGCAAGAAGGAGGTTGTTAGTAATTTTTACTAGAGCTGTTTCGGTGCTATGGTGGGGGCGAAATCCAGATTGAAACTCTTCATAAATGTTGTTGGACAGGTGAGAGTGAAGCTGACTAGCAACAGTTTTTTCAAGGGCCTGCCTTATTAGCCCAGGCAGGGCCGCTGTGCTCCAAGTCTCTCTCAGCTTCTGGAGAGGGAGGGGGTGAAAAGTCCTCCACCTCACTAACGTAACTCTCCATGTTGTATAAATTATACTAATGCTAGCTGCATGTCACGGTCTCTCGTCCTGGCCCCACCTCCTCCCCTCCTTTAGGCAGTGCCTCTTGGCACATCCACATTGTTGCATTTTTTAAACCTTGTCTTGGGGCGGAGCTATCCTTTCACAGTGGGGTAAGTTCCTCTTTAAGAATTTCACACATTTCCAGACTTTTGAGTCTATTTTGGGGCTAATTTGACATTTCCAGTATATAAAAACAATTACATCACAATTACTTTATAAACAATTACACAGATGTTAAACTATGATCAGGCTTTTATTTTCTGTTACAAATAGTAAAAAAAAAAAAAAAGTCTGACAGTCTGTTTACAAAGATGGATAGCAACACAGGGGTGAGGGTGGGTAATTCTATTAAGATTATGGTTTAGATTATGATAATTAGGTTTATTTTGTAAACCAATATTATCATTTAGAGTATAAAGATTCATCACTTCTAGTTTTAAAGAAAAAAAGCTTAGACACATTCATTAAAAGTTTGGATGTGTTTGTTCGCTTGGAAATCTCCCACACCTCCATCCACATCGCAATGGCTTAACACCGTAAGATCATTCTTGAAAATAGAAAAAATTTCATTAACAGTGAAAGGTAGTTCTGAAAAATTTACTTATAAATGGGCACCCTTTGTGTCATATGTAAAATCTTTGCCTTCACAACATACAGACTGATACCCTGATTCATGCTCAATGCACAGACTGATGGGACTAACTCATCACACTACCATGTGACTTAACTCTGAAGAATAAATGAATGGGTAAAACACTCGTTTCCTTTTAGTTTTTTGATGCCGTCCTATCCCCCCTCCTCCCCCCCTTTTTTTTATTTTTTTTTTTTTATTTTTTATTTTTATTTTATTTATTTTTATTTTTTATTTTTATTTATTATTTTTTTATTTTTTATTTTTTATTTATTTTTTTATTTATTTTATTTTTTTTTCATTTCGTCTTGTTTTTGGCTAGGTTAGTGGGGTGTGATATGTTTGGTGTGGGAGGGGGGAGGGAGGGGAGGGGAGAAAAGGGGAGAAAAAAAATTATTTGGAGAAGTCATGTAAGTTTCGTAAAATGTATGTATTGTTAATTGTTGTATGTTCTCCTGATAACTAAATTAAAAAAAAATAAATACAATAAAAAAAAAGTTTGGATGTGTGCAATCTGGGACAAAAGATTAAGTGCTTAAGTTTAGATGTTTGAACTGTAAGAAGCATAACGTATGCATAAGTTAAGAGTTTGTTTGAGCATATGTTGCAATGTTTAGACAACTTAAAATTAGTGTAAAATCATTACAATAAATTGAATATTCTGTGTTAATGGCAGTCGAGGGATTTGCTGACAAGAGATCAAGGGATTGGGCTAGTATGGATATGGTAGTTGTAAAAAATATAATACATCAGGTCATCGAACCTTTTACCTACATATGTAACTTGTCTCTTTCGGAGGGCGTATTTCCTGATAATATGAAAGTTGCTAAAGTGATCCCCATTTTTAAAAATGGTGATAAAGGTGCTTTTGACAATTATAGACCTATTTCATTGTTACCACAATTCTCAAAAATTCTAGAAAAAATATTTGTAAACAGATTGGATAAATATCTTGATAAACACGGCATCTTGAGTGCCAGCCAATATGGATTTAGATCAAAAAATTCCACATCAATGGCACTTATGGAATTAACAGAAAAAATCACCACAGCCATAGATCAACATCAACACTGTATAAGTTTATTTGTCGATTTAAGGAAAGCATTCGACACTATTGACCACACTATTCTTGCTAATAAACTAAACAAAAATGGTATTAGGGGACAAGCACTGCAGTGGATACAAAGCTATATGACTGACAGAAAGCAGTTTGTGTACATTGATAGTATACGATCTGATTTCTGCAAAATTACATGTGGAGTCCCTCAAGGCTCGATACTCGGACCAAAATTGTTTATTTTATATGTGAATGATTTAGGGAAGGTGTCTAGACTGCTAAATTGTATCTTGTTTGCTGATGATTTTCATACTTTTATACTATTATGAAAAACTCAGGACAGTGTTACACTTTTACTATTTTATGCTTATGTTTATTAAATGTTTTAGTGTTTAGTGTTTAGATGGTTACTGTTGCACCGAGGTACTGAGAGAAACGCAATTTCGGTCCTGTGTATGTCCTGTACATATTGCAGTTCTGACAATAAAGTTGACTTTGACTTTGATACTACTTTCTTCCATTGTGGTAGTGACTTTGAACAAATGTCTGCATTAATAACAATGGAATTTGACAAAATACAAACCTGGTTTAAATTAAACAAACTATCATTGAATCTTGGAAAAACTAATTATATGTTGTTTAGTAATACAAAAAAAATGGATTTTTCACTAAAAATTGATGGAGTGGAAGTAAAGAGAGTAACTGAGGTGAAGTTTTTGGGTGTGGTAATCGATGACAAACTGTCGTGGAAACAGCACATCAATTCTGTAAAAATTAAGTTAGCCAGATCTACGGCGGTATTGTATAAACTTAAAGATTTTTTGAATGAGACAGCTCTGTATTTGTTATATAATACAATTTTTGTTCCACATTTAATTTACTGTGTTGAAGTTTGGGGTAAGGCATGTAAAACTATTACAAAGCCTGTTTTTCCCCTGGACATTCAAAAAACAAAACAAAACAAAGCAAAAAAAAACTGTAGAAACGTTTCGTCTTTCGTCCGAAAGACTTCCTCAGTCTGAGAAGCTGTGTTCAGCTCAGTCTTATAAATAGCACCCTCCCACAGTGGATCAACCAGTTGGCTGATGACAGCCGAAACCAGCTGCTCACATGATCAAGGAGGACCATCAGCCTGACGATGGATCGTTAACACCCTGATGGTTGTTTGCTATTCACAGAGGGCTGAGTGATACTAGCAATAACAGCATTGTAAGTGGGGGACAGTTGAACCCGGAGGCCTCCACCTCTGTTTAATGATGGACGGTTTCTTTTCACAAAGATGGCCTCCTTTACTCCTCTCTCAAACCATTGTTCCTCTCTATCAAGGATGTGAACATCTTCATCCCTGAAAGAGTGACCGCTGGCCTGGAGATGAGTGTAGACCGCAGAGTCCTGACCTGATGATGTTGATCTTCTGTGCTGGGCCATCCTTTTGGCCAGTGGCTGTTTAGTTTCCCCGATGTAAGACTGATCACAGCCCTCCTGACACTGAACAGCATACACAATATTACTCTGTTTGTGCCGGGGGACTGGATCTTTGGGATGAACCAGTCTTTGTCGTAATGTATTTTGGGGTTTAAAAGCCACTGGGACGTTGTGTTTAGAAAATAAACGTCTCAATGTCTCTGAAACTCCCGCAACATACGGAATGACCACTGGTCTGGGTCTGGGTTCCTTCTTTTCACCTGATGGCTGGCTGGAGTCCTGTTTGGGTTTCTTCTCTGCTTTCAGGAAGGCCCAGTTAGGATATCCACATTTCTCTAGAGCCTGTTTTGTGTGTGATTTCTCCTTCTGTCTGGCTGCTGAGTTAGTGGGGACGCTGTCTGCTCTGTGGTACAGAGTCCTGATGACTCCTAACTTGTGCTCCAGAGGGTGATGGGAGTCAAACTGTAAATACTGGTCTGTGTGTGTGGGTTTGCGGTACACCTCAGTTTGCAAATTTCCTCTATCAGAAACTGAGACCTCACAGTCCAAGAAAGCCAACCTGCCATTTTTTACATCTTCTCGTGTGAACTTGATATATTTATCCACAGAGTTGATGTGATCAGTGAAATGTTGGACTTCCTGAGATTTAATTTTAACCCAGGTGTCGTCAACATACCTGAACCAATGACTTGGTGGTCTCCCTGAAAAGGATGTCAAAGCTCTCTTTTCTACCTCCTCCATGTACAGGTTGGCAACAATAGGAGAAACTGGAGACCCCATAGCACACCCATGTTTCTGCCTATAATATTGCTCCCCATATGTGAAGTAGGTTGACTGCAGGCACAGTTTCAAGAGTTGACACAGTTGTTCTGTGGAAAGTGTGGTCCTGTTGCTCAGAGTGGTGTCTGATTTTAACCTTAAACAGACCACCTCTACTGCTTCATCAACAGGAATGCACGTAAAGAGTGATGTGACATCAAAAGAGACCATTGTTTCATCAGTCTCCATGATGACATCCCTCACCTTATCCACAAAGTCCATGGTGTTCTGTATGTGGTGTTCTGAGCTGCCAACTAAAGGGATGAGTACAGATGCCAGATATTTGGAAACATTGTAAGTGACCGAGTTAATCATGCTAACAATTGGTCTTAAAGGTACACCCTGTTTGTGGATTTTGGGTAAACCATACAGACTTGGCGTGGCCTCCCCTGGGTACAGTCTGTGGTACAGAATATTGTCAATAGCCTTGTCCTGCTTCAAAATTTTCAGGCAATCTATCAACTTCTTCTTGTAACCACTTCCTGGATCTCTTTTCAGCGGTTCATAAGTGGTTAAGTCACTAAGGAGTGACATAACTTTCTCATGATAGTCTTTCTGGTTCAAAATCACTGTGCACCTTCCTTTGTCTGCTGGGAGAATTATGATGTTTTTGTCTTTGCTAAGAGTGGTGAGTGCATCCCTCTCTTCTCTACTGATGTTGGAAGGTGGTGGTTTAGCATTACTGAGACAGGCTGAAACTTTGACTCTGAGTTGTTCGGCTTCAAAATCTTTAATTTTGTTGTTACGGATGGCTGACTCAGTGGCTGTGATCATCTCTACCAACGGAACTCTACTTGGTGCCACTGCAAAGTTTAGTCCCCTGGCAAGAATCTCTGTCTCCGGCTGGGTGAGCTGTCTGTCAGATAAATTCTTCACCCAATTTTCTGTCTCCCTGGCATGTAGCTGTGTAGTGGAGTGTTGTCCTACACTGAATGTGTTGTTATTAGAATTGTGATGGTGTTGACGAGTTATCAGTAAGTTAAATTTGTTTTGTTGTCGAGTCTTGGACTTGACATGCTGTGCTAAGCGTGCCTGATCTGTACAGTCCATCACTTGCTGAAGTGTGGTCTGGTCATTGGGGAAACTAAACAGCCACTGGCCAAAAGGATGGCCCAGCACAGAAGATCAACATCATCAGGTCAGGACTCTGCGGTCTACACTCATCTCCAGGCCAGCGGTCACTCTTTCAGGGATGAAGATGTTCACATCCTTGATAGAGAGGAACAATGGTTTGAGAGAGGAGTAAAGGAGGCCATCTTTGTGAAAAGAAACCGTCCATCATTAAACAGAGGTGGAGGCCTCCGGGTTCAACTGTCCCCCACTTACAATGCTGTTATTGCTGGTATCACTCAGCCCTCTGTGAATAGCAAACAACCATCAGGGTGTTAACGATCCATCGTCAGGCTGATGGTCCTCCTTGATCATGTGAGCAGCTGGTTTCGGCTGTCATCAGCCAACTGGTTGATCCACTGTGGGAGGGTGCTATTTATAAGACTGAGCTGAACACAGCTTCTCAGACTGAGGAAGTCTTTCGGACGAAAGACGAAACGTTTCTACAGTTTTTTTTTGCTTTGTTTTGTTTTGTTTTTTGAATGTCCAGAGGACCAGACTTAGCTTTTTTGGATTTTTCTACCTGGATTATTGAGCATGCATCAGGGTAAAGCCTGTTTTTATTTTGCAGAAGAGAGCTGTGAGAATTATTTTAGGAAAACCTTATAGTCATCCATCAAATATATTGTTTAATCAGCTTAAGTTATGGAAGTTTTATGATTTGGTGGATTATAATATCTCATTAGTCATGTATAAAGCTCAAAACCACTTACTGCCACCTAACGTTCAAATGTTTTTTGATAAGAGAAGGTCTTGTTATACTCTTAGGGGTACTGAGGTTTTTGTAAAACCTCAGTATGGAACCAGTTTGAAGAGTCGGACTGTTTCGATACAGGGAATTGATTTATGGAACACTTTAGATAACGATATTAAATTTGCTAGATTGATGCTTGTGTTTAAAAAGATGATCAAATCTAAGTTGTTATCAAAATATGAAAATCTTTAGTTAAATCCATTTCATTAGGAAACTTTCTAATTGATTAACGAAGTTGTTTGTTTTTTGGTTTGTCTTTTTTGTTTGGTGTTGGGTTTTTTTGTTTGTTTGTTTGTTTGTTTGTTGTTGTTGTTATTGTTACTTGAGAAACATTGCTTGAATTGATTGTTTGGATTGAGTTTGATTTTGTTACTGTAAGAATTAATGAGGAGGTCAATATTAATACTGACCTCCTTTTTATCCTTAATTAATCTACTTATTCAGATTGAATAGTAAATTCACGGATTCTGTTCTTTTTCAGTTTACCCAATATTTCTGTGATCTTTATGATGGATAAATAAACAGAGCCATTAAGTGACAAAGACGTTAACTTAGTTTGATATGTCAAAGAGACACTATCATTTATTTAAAATAAATCAACTAAATTAACACCATTACACTTGATTGACATGATTTCACTTTCTTTCAAATTAAAACGTCAGCACACTTAAATTTAACACAACAGACTTCAATATTGGATGTTAACATATTTAGTCTGTGGGCTCTTTAAACTTAAAAATATAGTTTCCAGCTTAGTTTGAGAGGGGAAAGAAATAGGAGGAAAGATTTAAGAAGAATTGGGAGGTTAAGAGAGGAAGTTTATCTTGCATTTATGAAACCAGATGACACTCTTCTGTACGCGTCCAGCTAAGATATCATCACACCTCCAGCAAGCAAACAGCTGCTCCTTTACCTTAAGACGTCCGCCTTGGTTCTGGTAAAGAGCTGTGGTCAACTTTAGACTGACAAGTCGTCGGTCCCGCAAGTCCAAGCTGGACTCCACGCGTGTTTACCTTGTCGGTGTCGGTGATACTCGCTTTCATCGGCAAAAGTCGTGACAGTCGTGGTTTCTTGGCTCAAGATAATTTATTCCAGGAAGGAATAACAAACGCTCGTTCGAGGTGGACTCATAACAGCCTGTTATCAGTCCTTAGCTGAAGACGCAGGTCGTTAGCTCTTGACCAAAACGTACTCAGCTCCTTGGGAAAGTTCACATCTCCTTTGAAGTTCCCAGCAACTCTCCGAAGCGTTCTCGCACAGTAAGAACTTAAAAAGCAGGAACAAAGAGAGGAGTGGACTTGCCTTATCAGGCCCAAGGTCAGCCAGAGCAGAGAGAGCTTTGTTTAGGGAACAGACAGAGAAAGCTGGAGCCTTGTTCATGATTAAACTGTCTTCTTATTTCTAAACAAAACAGTCGGGTCTCTGTGACCCGATATTTCCCTTTAACACAGCAGTGAAACACAGTTTAACTCTCAAAGAATAACACAGCTTAAAAGCACACATCATGAAAATGACAAAAGTTATTCTTTTGATCACATTAGAATAAAATCAAAGATAGAAATAGTCTCTTTTGGTGACTATATTTATCAGATTATAGCTAAATGAATGATTTTGTAGTAAATGTCTTGCTTCACTGAGAGGTCAGTAAAGGTCATCACTGGACAGTTCAAAAGTACACAGGTGTCTTAAAAGTGGACAAGGTCATGTCCACTACATCTCCCCCCTTTTGGAAGCCATCGCCAGTCCTTGGGGATGGGGTCCAACACGAAAGGAAACCTTGAACTGTCTTTGATCTTGAAGTAATCCAGCAAGTGGAAAAGAAAAATCAAAAATTATAATCCCATAAAGTTTTTGGAAATTTCATACTGTTCAGAGGTAATCCCATTGCGAAAAGCTTTTACTCCTTTGGAAAACAAAGTCTGTTAACTCCTGGAAAACAAAGCCTGTGATCCCTTGGAAAGCAAAGTCTTATAATCCACAGCGGTAATTCCACAGCAGTAATTCCATATCGATTAGAGTTGTTGATTGATCAGCACCAATTGTTTTCATAATCAGCATGGAGAGGGGATCCCTCGATTGACGCAGAGGAGGCGACCCTTGGATGGAGGTTGAAGACCAAGCGTTGGAGCTGCAGGTCCCACATCGAAGGTTGTTGGCTGGTTGGTTTCCAGTCAGTGCCACTCTGGTTCTATGTGTCATGCAATTATGTGGTTTTTTAAGGTGGGCTTATGATTGGGATTTTACATTAAGCCTTACCTATATGCACCTGGTATGTAAGCTATCATGGTTTAGATCAGCTACAATTACCAATTAAGGGGTGGATCAATTCTGTAAAATTAGATATAGGGATTTGTACCTATAAAATTTTGGAGGGCTTCTGTAACGAAGGCCTCTAATTCCAAACTATTCCTCCATTCATTACTTAGTTTAGGTTAAACTAAAATAAAAATGAAATATAGTTTGATCTAAATGTCTGTTGTCTTTTAGACGAACGACGTAGGATTTGGTATTCCTAATAAATTTTGAAGTCTATGGCGAGACTCATCAAAATGAATAGATAATCTAGAATAGAAACGATCGAATCGGTTCAATTTAGAAATTGTGAGACCAGTGTAGTTTATGGTACCTTGAGTAGCTTTAAACTACATTGACTCTTCGACGATTGAGATTTAACAAAACGAACTGCATGTTGGCATAGTTAAATCCATATCATTCATTAACCAATGTTAATACAAAACCTTTTTGGCTGGGAGTGTTCAGAACCAAACAGTATCTCAACTAATGACAACAGTAATGACTAAACAACAAGGAAACAACGTTTCACTGCTTCGACACACTCTTGTCGTCAGATTCCAAAGTGCAACACACAAGAAAACAGGTCTCAACTTTATGACCGAGGTCAAATTAAATCTCGTGGATTTAAACGGTTGTTAAGATTAGTTTTTTGTTGTGGGTTTTAGGCTTAGCGTTTCTAAGTTCAAATTGGACAATGCGACTTATAGGGTGGGAAAGTACGGTAGTTTAAACCTGATTAGTTTATTTACTAACTTGTGTTTGGACGACCTTATTATCCCATGAAGTCGGTGAGTTTGTGAGATCTTTGTCTTTTGTGGAGTCATTGAACGCCTTGTAAGGTTTGATCTGATTTCGATGTACCCATTTAGCAATTGGCTCTTTGCGGCCTTTGCTGATTTTGATTTCGTAGACGACTGAGGACACTTTGTCTGTTATCAGATGAGGTCCAGTCCACCTGGGCATTAGTTTGCGGGCGAGAGTTCCGGTCTCGGACCCTCCTTTCCCGGTTGCTGGGGCGAACGTATAGTACCAGACTCTGTCTCCCACTTGGAGTTCATTGTGAGAGGCCTTCTGGTCATAGTACGCCTTACGTCCTTCAGCGGATTTTTCCAGGTTTTTCTGGGCGAAAGCAAAAGTGTTTCTGAGGTGTACATTCAAATCTTTGTCTTTGGCATGGCCTAACATCACCCCCCTTTGGTCATGGGGGACCACGAACACAGGTGAGGACGTCCGTCCATGGGCACAAGTTAGGATGCCACCGTTTAGTTTAAGCTGTTCGCGCAGCTGAGAGAAGACGGTACACAGGAATCGTTTAGGTTTTGGCCAACGTATCTTCTTACGTTTACCTCTTTCCGTGTAATTCAGGTGTGTCACAACCGTCGGCGCAGTCGCAGGTGTGTCTGATTGTACAGACTGCGACGGGTCACTGTCGTTGTGTGTGTCTTCCCACTTCTTGACTGAAGAGGGGCTCTTTGAGTCTGTAAAAACTATGTCATTTCTGATTAGTTCTAGACACAAATGTCCCTGAACCAAGGTTTCATCGAAAGCTTGGCTGATAGCCGATTTACCTGTCCCAGGGGACAGTACAGCAACCTCGGTGTGGGGTCCTTGGATCTCCACACCTTTCTCTACCTGTGGTAGGTAATGTGAGTTTGCCCCCTTCTTGTCTGAAGAGGGGTCCTCGTAGTCTGCAACAATGATGTCCAAGTGACTGTCAGCGTTTGGTTGACTGTCATCTTCTGGACTCAGATGCCCTTGAACCAAGGTTTCATTGAAAGCTTGGTTGATTGCCGAATTACCCGTCTCAGAGGACAGTACAGCGTCATCGGTGTGGGATCCTTGGATCTCAACACCTTTCACTACCTGTGGTAGGTAGTGGTCAGGGAGTGCTGAATGTGTCAGCTCACAGAGGAGGTTCTCTTGTTGGGCCAGAGATTGGTCCAACTTTTGGGTCTCTTCTGTCTCACCTGTAGTTGAAGGTTCACTTACCGGGCTTGTGACCACGGTTGGGGAGTCCCTCGTGGCCACTGCGGTACCTGCGGTTAGGCAGTCTGTACCACAACGAGGAGGCACTTTTATTGGCAGGGGTTTTCTCACTGTTGCCCACATTTCCTGTTGACCATAATCTATAATCGCGTTGAAGCGGTTTATAAAATCTTGGCCAACCAAAAATGGGAATGAGTCAAGTGTAGACACGTACACCGGGTGGTGTAGTGTCATTTCGCCAATCTTCATGTGAACCATAGCCATAGCTGTTAGGGTTGTTCCCGTCTCTGCGAGACCCTGTAGCTTAATAGCACATTTCTCAAAGGGTATTTGCCTGTCAACACCGTTAGCGGCGGTCCTCAGCTCCTCGAACAGCTTGGCCGACATAATAGTTATATCAGAACTGCCATCCAGGAGGGCTTCACGCTCAAGGACACCTTCCAGTGTGATAGGCAGGTAAGCTTTCTTAGCCACCCCCCTTTGTATAAAGTTACACAGAAACCTCACAGGTCTTGGCCCACGTTTCTGTTCACGTGTGACTCTGTCTGTGTAATCTTGTTTACTGTCAGCATCTTGTTGGCTGTCAGCATCATGACCTTCAGGATGTTGTTGTGTGTCAGCAATTGGTTTGCTGTCAACATCCATGGCAATGTAGGTAGTAGTGTGCGCTGAGTTAACCATGTGCTCTGAGTTATCAAAGACAAGGTCACTCAATGTACCAGTTCGGTCATCCTCTGTATCATTCAAGTTTTCAAACAACCAACTTATGTCCACTATCTCCTCAGAGCTTAGAGGTATGTTGCCTTTTTTCTGGAACTTCTGTGACCTTTTGCTACTCCCGGACTGTCCAGTCCGCAGTGCAGGGGCAGGAGCTTTGCTCGGTGTAGACCGCGGAGGGTCACTTAAAGAGCGGGCGTCCACCGTTTGTGGTTTTTTGCTTATCTCGGGCAGCTTCGTCCGAGGTGCAGGGACAGGACGTGTGCTCGTCCTTTGAAATCGTTTTATGTACTCTGGGTCTTGTCTGAGCCACTCTGGCTCATTGTTCCAGCGGGCAGGTTCCTGTTGTGGTTTGTTAGTTTGAAAAACATGTTTTTTCTCGCCTTTTTTAGGAGAGGGAGTTGATGAACTTGTCCCTTCCAGCTCCAGCGAGTGGGATTTGACCTTTTCTTGGTAATGTAGTTCACGTTCTGGTTTTGTTTTTAACCAGATCGGGTCAGGGAGTTGACGAACATCAAAACCATTTATAGCACGCCGTTTTATTTTTAATTGCTCAATCTCACTTTTTAACTCAAGTTGTTCTTGTTGAAAACTTTCTTTTCTGCGAATGTTATCTTGCCTGAACAATTCAAGTATTTCTGTGTGCAGCTGTAAAGCTTCATCACAGTCGTTATCTCCCATCTTTTTGTTTTGAATTCGTTTGATCTCACGTTTTAACTTAAGTTTTTCTTGTTGAAAAGTTTCTCTTCTGCGAATGTTACTAAGCCTTAACGATTCAAGCTTTGCTGTGAGCAGCTGTAAAGCTTGATCATAATTGTTATCTCCCATCTTTTAGTTTTTGATTTTGTGTGAAAAAATCAAAAGATTGTTCTCATGTTAGTGTTTGCAAATAAATATTCACTTTTAATGTAGCACTGAGTCAAATAAACTAATCAGCTGAGGTTTACGTGTTTCACTGTGTAATAAGTATTCATAGGTACCTTATTTCAGGTTTTTACCCTCAATGAACTTTGTAAAAGTTAAATGCACTCTTGCAGTGTTAACTTTAAAATAGAACTTACGTTCAAACAACAGTTACTAACTAACCCAAGCAGCCTGATTTCCGTTTTTTCTTACTCAAACGCTTATAAAAGAGGGCTGACTTAAATGCAATGACTTCACTAAAATGTGACAGGATGCTGCTTGAGCATGCCTTTAAAAAGATGTCTTGCAGTCTCAGTGAAACTGATTTCGTACTGCATTTGACAGTTATCAGGAGTGAAAAAGGACGTTCTGTTCGTTATTTTAAACAATTTTTATTTAAAATAAACGAGTGTTCGTGGGCTCAGCATAACAGAACAGTAATGATGTTACTTCAAATAAAAATCAGTGACTTTTATCAATTAGTTGTCTTGTGACATGTTCAAATTTGGTCTGCTTTCTTTGTTTTGATTTTTTGTGAAAATCAAGTCAGCAGGTGCTTTCTGTTTATTTTAAATTTTGTATTTAAAATAAACTGGAGTCATTAATTTTACACAGAAAAACGTTAAAAATGCAATTTTTAACTAAAAGTGTACAGATGTACACACCAATTCTGTTTAAAATTCAAAGATGTGAAGAGCATAATGTGGAAATTCTCTGTTCTCCATCATTTTTTATTTTTTTTTTATTTAATTTGAAAATCAAATAAAAATTGCTGTTTTGAGTGTTATTCTAAATCTCTCCAGTACTTAAAATGAGCACCAATTGTGTGTCTGTACCTCTGTTATTCTAAAATTTTTATTTAAAATAAACAGGAGTTTTTGTTTGTGTACAGAACAATTTTAAAAGCTGGTAATTCACCATAAAAATGCTGACTTCTCATGATGTATTTGAGAAAACTCATCTGTCAACGTCTTTTAACCAACAGGGGGCAGCTTCGAGTCTTAATTTTAATCACGAGGAAACTGATTTTTCTAATCAGTATTTAACTGAAAACTACCTTTTAGAGTTAGTTTCTAGTATGTTCGTGATAAACGCTCGAACTGCGGTCTTGTCAGAGACAAATCCATGCTGTTAGACAGTTTAGATGGCTTGAAATGAGTGTTTAAACTCTCAGTGAAATCTCCGTTTGTTCTGTCAGTGCTTGTCACCGTGTGTGTGTGAACTGCGTCTGATTGTCACTCAATGTGCATCAGGAAATGACGACAAGAATGGGCGGGCCAACGCAGCGTGCGTAGCGCGTCACCAGCTTCGTACGTGAGCGAGGCGGAGCTCGCTACAAAATACGTGACGTCAACAAATCAATCACAGCGTATGTAGTTCATTCCCAAGCGTTCATGGTAAATGAAGTTTTCTTACCTTCGCCCAATGAAGTACCGGAAATGACGACAAAGTGGGCTGGTCGCAACGGCGTGCGACGTGATTGACAGCTCACAACAGCGAATCAGCGTTCGCTACAAGAGTGATTGACAGCTCACAGCTCTCGTTTCATCCAATCACAGCTCATAAACAAACGTGTACTAGGACACGTAGCTCTTTAACGTTAGCTTAGCACAACAGAACACAACTTTATAGACTCGTAAACAACTCAAACGCTTCAATTTAACTCCCCAAAACTCTGAAACATGCGGCGAACACACCTAGACAGGCCAACTTAGTTACGCTCAGTAACACAGCACTGCAGCTGTTGAACAAACACGGACTCACTCGGAGCGCGTAAAGGTCGGTTCCGGTCCACTTCGTCGTGGAGCAGAAACTTGGGTCTGAACAGAACCACTATCCGACTACGTTCTACAGTAATATGCTTCTATGACCTGCTCTAACATGTAAAATGCCACAACAGCAATCTTGTAGATGTTAAATTAGCTTTCAGGCTTCTGACTCGGCGGTCAAACAAAGCGTTGTACAGGAGTCTGCGTGAACTGGACCGAAACAGGACCAGAACCCCCACAGACCACGGCTGACAAAACTTCACCTGAATGCTTCCAACAGCGTCTAACAGAGATGAAACAATAACAATCTCACAGCTTCAAATGATAAAAACATGCAGAATCTGCCTGCTTTGAACACTTCCAGCCAAAATCATTATCCTCAGAGTTTAAAACTTGGATCCACTTATGCAAACATGACGTTACAGTTCATGAGAAACCACAGAAATCAATAAACTTTCAGAACCGGTACGGGCCACCAGATGTAAGAATTAATGAGGAGGTCAATATTAATACTGACCTCCTTTTTATCCTTAATTAATCTACTTATTCAGATTGAATAGTAAATTCACGGATTCTGTTCTTTTTCAGTTTACCCAATATTTCTGTGATCTTTATGATGGATAAATAAACAGAGCCATTAAGTGACAAAGACGTTAACTTAGTTTGATATGTCAAAGAGACACTATCATTTATTTAAAATAAATCAACTAAATTAACACCATTACACTTGATTGACATGATTTCACTTTCTTTCAAATTAAAACGTCAGCACACTTAAATTTAACACAACAGACTTCAATATTGGATGTTAACATATTTAGTCTGTGGGCTCTTTAAACTTAAAAATATAGTTTCCAGCTTAGTTTGAGAGGGGAAAGAAATAGGAGGAAAGATTTAAGAAGAATTGGGAGGTTAAGAGAGGAAGTTTATCTTGCATTTATGAAACCAGATGACACTCTTCTGTACGCGTCCAGCTAAGATATCATCACACCTCCAGCAAGCAAACAGCTGCTCCTTTACCTTAAGACGTCCGCCTTGGTTCTGGTAAAGAGCTGTGGTCAACTTTAGACTGACAAGTCGTCGGTCCCGCAAGTCCAAGCTGGACTCCACGCGTGTTTACCTTGTCGGTGTCGGTGATACTCGCTTTCATCGGCAAAAGTCGTGACAGTCGTGGTTTCTTGGCTCAAGATAATTTATTCCAGGAAGGAATAACAAACGCTCGTTCGAGGTGGACTCATAACAGCCTGTTATCAGTCCTTAGCTGAAGACGCAGGTCGTTAGCTCTTGACCAAAACGTACTCAGCTCCTTGGGAAAGTTCACATCTCCTTTGAAGTTCCCAGCAACTCTCCGAAGCGTTCTCGCACAGTAAGAACTTAAAAAGCAGGAACAAAGAGAGGAGTGGACTTGCCTTATCAGGCCCAAGGTCAGCCAGAGCAGAGAGAGCTTTACTGTACTGTGAAAAAAGGGGCAGATATTATAAGATTATTTCTTCTCTCTGCCACCTTTCATTTTATGTCTTTTACATTTTACACTGTATGTTTATACATTGTTTTCTTTTATGTTGATGTAGAATGAATAAATTTAATAAAAAATAAAAATAAAAATAAAAAAATCTCCAAAAATCCATCCATCCATCCATCCATCCTCTTCCGCTTATCCGGGGTCGGGTCGCGGGGGTAGCAGCCTAACCCCGGAATTACACCACATGCGTTACGGCTCCGCCCCGCTCCGGTCCGACCTCCGCAGCAAATACGCACCCATTATAATCAATGACAGAATTTACACTGGCTCCGCACGGCGGCGGCGAGCTGCGGAGAGCGGACGGCAGTCCGTCAAAATTAGAAAATTTTCTATTTCTGCCGGATGACGGAGCTGTGCCGGAGTCAACTTTTGAAGATTACGTCGCACCAACAGGAAAAGGAACGAGCACAACTTCCGTATTTACAAAATAAAATCACCACGGGCGGACTAATCCTAGCTCTATACGGATTTATTTGTACAAAAATGCTGTCAAACTATCATTTATGACTATTCTATGACTAAACTATTATATTTATGACTATGACTACGCCTACAAACGCAATACAAGAAATAAATAAATAAAAACGTATTTTATTCTGAAATGTAAACATCACTTCCTGTTGCTCAAACCATGTAGCTTATTTACGAGAGAAGATCAAGGCAGCAGTCTCTCTACAGTTGTTCTCCTTCTTCCACCGAATGAATTGTTTTGTTCTGACTTCACTTGATTTATCGCGCGATCTCGCACGTGTCTTGGAGCGGCGCATCCAGGCGGACCTGAGGGGAGCGCAGGCAGTGGGCGAGGACTCACGTCAGCTGCGACATGCGGACCGCAGCGGGGCGGAGCCGCGTGCAGTGTAATTCCGGGGTAAGTAGGGAGGCCCAGACTTCCCTCTCCCCAGCCACTTGGAGCAGCTCCTCCGGGGGAATCCCAAGGCGTTCCCAGGCCAGCCGAGAAACATAGTCCCTCCAGCGCGTCCTGGGTCTTCCTCTGGGTCTCCTCCCGGTGGGACGTGCCCGGAACACCTCACCAGGGAGGCGTCCAGGAGGCATCCTAACCAGATGCCCGAGCCACCTCAACTGGCTCCTCTCGATGTGGAGAAGCAGCGGCTCTACTCCGAGTCCCTCCCGGATGACTGAGCTTCTCACCCTATCTCTAAGGGAGAGTCCAGCCACCCTGCGGAGAAAACTCATTTCAGCCGCTTGTATCCGAGATCTTGTTCTTTCGGTCATAACCCAAAGCTCATGACCATAGATGAGGGTGGGAACGTAGATCGATCGGTAAATTGAGAGCTTTGCCTTTTGACTCAGCTCTCTCTTCACCACGACAGACCGGTACAGCGCCCGCTTCACTGCGGACGCTGCACCTATCCGCCTATCGATCTCACGCTCCAGTTTTCCCTCATTCGTGAACAAGATCCCGAGATACTTAAACTCCTCCACTTGGGGCAGGACCTCCTCCCCGACCCGGAGAGGGCATGCTACCCTTTTCCGGCTCAAGACCATGGCCTCGGATTTGGAGGAACTGATCCTCATCCCGGCCGCATCACACTCGGCTGCAAACCGCTCCAGTGAAAGTTGTAAATCACGAACTGATGAAGCCAGTAGGACCACATCATCTGCAAAAAACAGAGAAGCGATTCTAAGGTCACCAAAACGGATCCTCTCAACACCTTGGCTGCGCCTAGAAATTCTGTCCATAAAAGTTATGAACAGAATCGGTGACAAAGGGCAACCTTGGCGGAGTCCAACTCTCACCGGAAACGAGCCTGACTTACTGCCGGCAATGCGGACCAAGCTCTGACACCGGTCGTACAGGGACCTAACAGCCCTTATCAAAGGGCCTGGTACCCCATACTCCCGGAGTACCCCCCACAGAACCCCCCGAGGGACGCGGTCGAATGCCTTCTCCAAGTCCACAAAGCACATGTAAACTGGTTGGGCAAACTCCCACGCACCCTCCAGGACCCTGCTGAGGGTGTAGAGCTGGTCCAGTGTTCCACGACCAGGACGAAAACCACACTGCTCCTCCTGAATCCGAGGTTCGACTATCCGACGGACCCTCCTCTCCAGAACCCCTGAATAGACCTTACCAGGGAGGCTTAAGAGTGTGATCCCCCTATAGTTGGAACACACCCTACGGTCCCCCTTTTTAAATAGGGGAACCACCACCCCAGTCTGCCAATCCAAGGGAACTGCCCCCGATGTCCACGCGATATTGCAGAGTCGCGTAAGCCAACACAACCCTACAACATCCAGAGCCCTAAGGAACTCCGGGCGAATCTCATCCACCCCCGGAGCCTTGCCACCGCGGAGCTTTTTAACCACCTCGGCGACCTCAGCACCAGAGATCGGAGAACCCGACCCAAAGTCCCCAGGCTCTGCTTCCTCAGTGGAAGACGTGCCAGTAGGATTGAGGAGGTCTTCGAAGTATTCCGCCCACCGACTCACAACATCCCGAGTTGAGGTCAGCAGCACGCCACCTCCACCATAAATGGTGTTGGTCTCGTACCTCTTTCCCCCCCTGAGACGCCGGATGGTGGACCAGAATCGCCTCGAAGCCGTACGGAAGTCATTCTCCATGGCCTCTCCGAACTCCTCCCACGCCCGAGTTTTTGCCTCAGCAACCACCCGAGCCGCATGCCGCTTGGACTGCCGGTACCTATCAGCTGCTTCCGGGGTCCCACAAGCCAAAAAGGCCCAATAGGACTCCTTCTTCAGCCTGACAGCATCCCTCACTGCCGGTGTCCACCACCGGGTTCGAGGGTTGCCACCTCGACAGGCACCAACAACCTTGCGGCCACAGCTCCGATAAGCTGCCTCGACAATAGAGGCGCGGAACACGGCCCACTCGGACTCCATGTCCCCCGCCTCCCTCGGAACGTGTTCAAAGCTCTCCCGGAGGTGGGAGTTAAAGCTCCGTCTTACGGGAGACTCTGCCAGACGTTCCCAGCAGACCCTCACGATACGTTTGGGTCTGCCAGGTCTGACCGGCATCCTCCCCCACCATCGGAGCAAACTCACCACCAGGTAGTGGTCAGTAGACAGCTCCGCCCCTCTCCTCACCCGAGTGTCCAAGACATGCGGCCGCAGATCAGATGAGACGACAACAAAGTCGATCATCGAACTGCGACCTAGGGTGTCCTGGTGCCAAGAGCACATATGGACACCCTTATGCTTAAACATGGTGTTCGTTATGGACAATCCATGACGAGCACAGAAGTCCAATAACAGAACACCACTCTGGTTCAGATCAGGGGGGCCGTTCCTCCCAACCACACCCCTCCAGGTCTCACTGTCATTGCCCACGTGAGCGTTGAAGTCCCCCAGTAGAACAAGGGAGTCCCCAGGAGGCGCACTCTCCAATACCCCCTCCAAGGACTCCAAAAAGGGTGGGTAGTCTGAGCTGCCGTTTGGTGCATAGGCACAAACAACAGTCAGAGCCCGTCCCCCCACACGTAGGCGAAGGGAGGCTACCCTCTCGTTCACCGGGGTGAACCCCAACGTACAGGCACCAAGATGGGGGGCAACCAGTATGCCCACTCCTGCTCGGCGCCTCTCACCAGGGGCAACTCCAGAGTGGAAGAGTGTCCAACCCCTCTCAAGGAAACTGGTTCCAGAGCCAGAGCCATGCGTTGAGGTGAGTCCGACTATTTCTAGTCGGAACCTCTCAACCTCACACACTAGCTCAGGCTCCTTCCCCACCAGAGAGGTGACATTCCATGTCCCAATGGCCAGCTTCTGTAGCCGAGGATCAGACCGCCAGGGTCCCCGCCCTCGGCCGCCACCCATCTCACATTGCACCCGACCCCTTTGGCCCCTCCCACAGGTGGTGAGCCCATGGGAAGGGGGACCCACGTCTCCTCTTCGGGCTGTGCCCGGCCGGGCTCCATGGGTAAAAGCCCGGCCACCAGGCGCTCGCCAGCGTGCCCCACCTCCGGGCCTGGCTCCAGAGTGGGGCCCCGGTGACCCGCGTCCGGGCGAGGGAAAACTTAGTCCATTAATTGTACTCATCATAGGGGTTTTTGGGCTGCACTTTGTCTGATCCCTCACCTAGGACCTGTCTGCCTTGGGTGACCCTTCTAGGGGCATGAAGCCCCTGACAGCATAGCTCCTAGGATCATTGGGACACTCAAACCCCTCCACCACGGTAAGGTGGCAGCCCAGGGAAATCATTTTTTTTTAATTGTACCCGTACTTCTCCAGATATTCATTCAACCTTTGGGCGGCTGAGTGGTTAGAGCAGTCGTCCTCCAATGCAAGTGTTGGGGGTTCAAATCCACCAGCAGTCACATGCCAAAGTGTCCCTGGGCAAGCCACTGAACCCCTCATTGCCTCCGATGTGTGTCCATCGGTGTATGAATGTGATCTCAAAGCACAGATTAGTCTCTTTAGAATGATTTGTTCAATTAGCTTTGCAGAAATCTAGTAGAGTGCTGTATGAATGGGTTAATGAGGCACAGATTGTAGTGTAAAGAGCCTTGAGTATCTAGATAAGATAGAAACGCGCTATACAAATGCAACCCATTTACCATTTAACGTTCATTTAGACAGGTTAATCCCATTATGGAAAACAAGGGGAATAGGTCCATTTAATACTTCATAAGAATGCAAAAGAACCCTGCTTGTTGATAAGAAAAAAACTCAAATGCAGGCAGATAATGCTCACACTGACCAGATGTGTATACTTTGGTTTGGACTTGTTCCTGTTTAAAGTGCTTTATAAATAAAATGGTATGGTATGGTATGGTATTTATTGATTCATTTCCAGTTCATGTAAATGTGTCAACCTTTTGCAGTGACTCAGTCACTCGACTTTTTTTATTGTTTTATTCAATCTCATTTCTTTAAGTACAACTTCTTCCCAACTACTGAAACTCACCCAGCCCCTGTTCATATGTCCTTTAAAACTGGACAGTATAGCAGCGTAACTTCTCAGTTGCCTGTAGTCTACAGAATAGATATACATACAATTCCTGCACAAGAAGAAATAAATATATTTTCTGTAATTACCACAAGTCTCAA
>JBBPBX010024202.1:12116-29684 GCA_038048925.1 Garcialebias charrua | reverse complement strand
TGTGAGTAATACTAAAGTTGAAAAACGTTGAAAAGCCACGAAAAAGCAAGTCCACAAAAGTCAAACCATGAAGTAGCGATGGACTACTGTACACAAAGACCAACACTTCCAATCCTGCTTTATCACACGACGTCAAGAATAATGCGATGTCAGGGTTCTGACAACTACAGCTGCATCATTTTTCTACAGATGATTTCAGTTTGAAGGCTGCTGATAAGGGGCAAAGTTGCTGGTTTAAATCCCCTGACTGTCTACAAAAATGTGGATGGGAAAGGTGAAGCACCCACACCTGCCTCCACCTTCATTTACCCCACCCTGGGCCCTTAATCCCCACAGGTGCCCCAGATAGCAGCCCTCCACACAGGTGGGCTCTGTGGTTGTGTATTAACAATCGTAGAATCTTTATATGTTTTCTCGCTGTGGTGACCCCTTAAGAAGGATGTAGCTGGAAACAAAATAATGTAAAAATTATCTTTTGCAATACGTTTTTCACAGTTACAAAACATTTTAACCCTTGGTGTAGTTGTTTTTACATGTCAGCTCATCAAAAGATTAAAGAATAACTTTTATTTTACTTAAAATTATAAAATTTGGAGGGGAACGAGGGGTCAGGATTGATCAAAGAAACATTTCTGTCTTTCCATCTAAATTTAGAAAAACCAAAGAGCTTTTTGCAAATACTTTTTTGTAAATTTTCTGAATGTTGCTGAAACAGAAAGTGCCTCTTGTGAGAGAAACTATCTTCCAGTGAAATGAACATGCAGGATTCAGGGTCTCCCGGGGTCCCCTGCTGTAATCTGGTTTCTCTCATCCTTCTAAGAGGGATTCCTGCCTCACAGGCACGGATTAACACCTTCCTGCGGAGGGTTCCTCTCAGACACGGAGCTCACATGTTTGTGTGTTATTTTGTCATTTTAAGGATTTGTACGCTGAATGTCCTCGGAGCGGCCTGCTCGTTTCGTTTGTTGCCATCTTTTTATTTTAAACCGTCAAGACTGCGGTCTTCAAACGCAACACTGGAAAAAGGTGATAATCTCTTTTTAGCTCACTTTTTTCAGGGATAATCTTCAGCTCAGCTGTAATCAGACAGCTATCTTTTCCTCTGCTGACCCACAGCTCTTTGTTTCCTCCTTCAGATAAACTCCTTTAAAGCGAGGTTGAAGAACAGCAACAAAGACAAGCATCAAATCCAAAGAGACGAGCTTGTGGCGTATCACTCTCTAAACCCCTCTGGAAAATAAAAAGAAAATATAATCTCCAGTGAGGTGTGGGGAAAGAAGAAATAAAAACCTGTAAGGATTGGGAGCTGGCGGTAGGAGACAATGACTCTTTAATTGTTACCTCTGGGATTCGGTATTAGCTGTGGATCTCTGCCCGGCCTCCGCCTTCATTATGATGCATTTTTCTCCTAAGAAACAATTCTTGGCACTTGTTGACGTGCACACCGAGCCTCCATCTCCCCCTCCTTTCCTTCCTCCTCACCCACCATCTCTCGTTTTCTCTCTCTCCACTTATCCCTCCGTTCACAGCACACCTCTCTCACCCAGTTTGGCACAGATGGCTAAACCCAGCAGATGTTTTATCAGCGTGTGCGTCTTTGTAGCCTGCATCTTTTCCTTCCTTTCCTCACATTTGCCGGTTTCTCCTGCTGCAGAATGGATTTAGGCTGGGGAGCTAATGAGGCGATTTGCATCTGTCCAAAGCTGTTTGCCGTTGATTGTTTTCAGGGGAAAACAACAGCAAATAGAAACTACCGTCTTTCTGCCTGAGATGTAAAAACTGCTGCAAACTGATCCGAAGCGACTGCAGAATTTAGGCCTTCAAAACGGATTGTTCACTGACACGGTGATCCTTTGTTGTGGTTGTGGTTGTGTTTTGCTGTGTGCTCACCTTGCAGATGCTGAGTGGTTGTGCTGAAGTTCCTGGGTTACCACCTGCCACTAATCTGGTTGATGAGTCCAGCTGCTATTTAGGCCTTGGGGGAGGCTCCGGTCTTCGCTGAATTATTTAGTCACTTGGGGTAAAGTGAGACAGTCATCTTAGCATCTTTCCTGGTGAAATCTAGTTTGTTCAATTCTGTGTCTATTTGTGGTTTCAAGGCAAACCTGAACTCACCGAAGAGGCTCGGACTGGAAGGACCTTCTCCATATTGGATTCCTCTAAACCGACCCAATCCTCCAGCCTGACACTCCACCATCTGCAACTCCTCTAGGATTAACGGGATTCAAGGAGACACTCAACTCTTCGAAGGATTTGTTGGACTAAAGGAGACACTTACCAAGTGGACCTCTTCCTCCTCTGAGTCTGCCTCCTCAACATCCTCCTGTAAGAAAGAGAACCATTAATTCATTATTATCAACAAGACTCATCGGCTGCACATCTAAACTTCTCCTCTTCCTCCCCTCCAGGAATCCAGAACCTATTATCCTGACACTGTAAATAAAATCACTTCACTGATACTCTGTGTTGTCATCCTTCCCAGTCTTGTCTGAATTTGAGTACTATTTCACGGGTTAGTCCCAACAGAATAATTCAGCCACAACATGAGTACTCACGACAAGACCGGGAGGGATCAATTAAGTGAAGTTCTTGCTGCACAGGAACACAGACTAACTGCTACTGAAAACATGTGTCAACAGATTCTGAGCCAACAACAAGAACTCTCTAAAAACCTGGCCCAACTGGGTGGAATGGTCCACAAGCTGGGACCGGCATCTTCACCGTCCAACTCAGGAACTAGCAACGTTAACAGCGCCCCACAAACCTCTGGACAACCTACCCAAAATCCTGCTCGTGAGCCCGAGATGAAACCCAGTCAATTCTTTTCCGGCAAATCTGAACAGTTTGGTGGCTTCATGCTACAATGTAATTTAGCTTTCAACAGAGCTCCACAAACCTTCTCCTCCGATTCTTACCGCATCTCCTACATTGTGTCCGCTCTTCAAGGAGAAGCGTTACGATGGGCACATGCTTATTTTGGGTCCCTTTCAGTAAATGACTGTACATTTTCCACCTTTTTTAATGATTTTCAGAGGGTTTTCGAGCGTCCCCTGCATCAAGAGACTGCCTCCAAGAGACTAATGGCGTTACGCCAGGGGAAACAATCTGCGGCGGACTTCGCTCTCCACTTCCGGATTGCTGCCCGAGAGGCCGGATGGGAGGACCTCGCTCTACGAGGTGTGTTTGTTAACACAATACAGAAGAAACTTGCTATTTCTCCTCCCACAGCTCCTGCTGCCACCTCAGACTCAAACTCGCCCAGCACCAGTTCAAGCAATAACTCTCATTCTCCTCAACAGTTACTGGTTAAACCATCTGAACTCTTCTCAGGAGACCCAGCGTTGTGTGAAGGCTTCCTCCTACAGTGCAAACTCGCCTTCAAAGGAGCTCCTCAACTTTATTCCACGGACATCGCTAAGATAACTTATCTGAACAGTCAGCTTTCAGGTAAAGCCCTCCAGTGGGCATCTTCTTACCTCCACAACCATGATTTGGACTTTGTGTCGTTCGACCAGTTTCTGAACGAGTTCCGCAGGATTTTCGACCGGCCGTTGCAACAACCCAACGCAGAGAAGCGTTTGTTGGGTTTACATCAGGGCAGACGACCCGTCTCCGAACACGCTCTGGACTTCCGCATTCTCGCGGCTCAAACGGAGTGGAACGACAGGGCGCTCCAAGGTACATTTCTGAACTCTCTCTCGGATTATGTTAAGGACCAGATTGCAGCAAGAGATGAACCTCCTAGTTTCGACGCACTAATAAATTTGGCGATCTCCATTGACGAACGCTTCCGGGAACGTCGCCGAGAACGGGACTACAACTACCAGAGACCCAACACTTCCGGTTTCTCCACGTCATCAGGTGGGGAATATAAATTTGGTGCCAAGTTCCGAAGCTCGCTACCGCCATCTACTGGAACTCAGTTAGCATTACCTGAACCTGAACCCATGCAGATTGGTAGGACTAAATTGACAGAAAGTGAAAGAATGAGACGTATGAATTCCAACTTATGCATGTATTGTGGAAAGGAGGGACATTATGTTGCTTCATGCCCACTTTTGGGAAACGTAAACGCCCGCCAATAGAACGGAAGTTATTGGTGGGCACTTCATCTGTTACTTCCATGCGTAGATTAACTTTACCCACTGTCATTCAGTTCGAACAAAATCGTTTTCCTGTGTCAGCATTGATTGACTCTGGTGCTGAACAAAATTTAATCAGTCATGATTTAGTTAAGGAATTTGCTCTCCCCGTTCTGGACATTGACCCTGTTTCTGTTACTGGAGTAACTGGGGAGACTTTGGCACAGATTCGCTTTAAGACTAAAAACTTGCATTTAATCACATCTGGTAATCACCATGAATCTGTTAGTTTCTTTGTGTTTGATTCACCCAACACTCAAATGATTTTAGGGTTTCCCTGGTTACAGAACCATAATCCCCACATCAATTGGGAGTTTGGTCGGATAGAGAAATGGAGTGACAAGTGTTTGAAGAATTGCCTTCGCTCAGGCATCTCCAACCCTTTAACCAGTAAACAAGAAGCCGAGAACATTGATCTATCCGACATTCCACCTGAGTATCATGATCTGTCTCCAGTGTTTAGTAAGGTGAGGGCTCTCTCTCTTCCTCCCCATCGTCCCTATGACTGTGCCATCGACCTTCTTCCTGGAGCTCCTCTGCCATCTAGCCGTTTGTATCACCTCTCGGGTCCTGAACGTGGATCCATGAAAGCCTACATCGAGGAGTCTTTGGATTCAGGTATCATCCGTCCATCTACTTCTCCACTAGGGGCAGGTTTTTTTTTTGTTGCTAAGAAAGACAAGACTCTACGCCCTTGTATTGACTATCGGGGTTTGAACAGTATTACCGTAAAGAACAAATATCCCTTACCACTACTTGACTCAGTCCATGAGCAATTGCAACCAGCCACAATCTTCTCCAAATTGGACCTACGTAATGCCTATCACCTTGTCCGTATCAGAGAGGGTGATGAATGGAAGACAGCTTTTAAGACGCCCCTGGGACACTTTGAGTATCTTGTCATGCCTTTTGGCCTCACTAATGCCCCTGCAGTATTTCAAGCACTGGTAAATGATGTTTTGAGAGACTTTATTGGTGATTTTGTGTTTGTTTACTTGGACGATATTCTCATTTATTCCAGGAATGAGAATGAACATGTCACGCATGTCCGGACGGTGCTCCAAAGACTGTATGAGAACCAACTTTTCGTAAAAGGTGAAAAATGTTCATTTCACACTTCTTCTGTTGCATTTTTGGGTTTTATTTTTGGAGAAGGACACTACAGGGCAGACCCGGAAAAGACTAAGGCAGTGGTGGAGTGGCCGGTCCCTGAGACCAGGAAACAACTTCAACGGTTCTTGGGTTTTGCAAACTTCTACAGACGTTTTATCAAGGACTACAGTCGCATCGCAGCGCCTCTATCACAACTAACATCCATCAACAGAAATTTCAGATGGACCCCGGAAGCCAACTCTGCTTTCGGTAAGCTAAAACAGCTTTTTTCTTCCACTCCCATCCTCTGTCATCCAGACAGCACTCGTCAGTTCATCCTTGAGGTAGACGCTTCAGACACTGGGGTAGGAGCAGTTTTATCACAGAGATCACCTTTGGACAGCAGAGTGCACCCATGTGCATTTTTCTCTCGCCGTTTGTCCCCAGCTGAACGGAATTATGACGTGGGCAACAGAGAACTACTTGCTGTTAAACTAGCACTAGAGGAATGGCGTCACTGGCTTGAGGGCACTGAGCTGCCTTTTCTTATTTGGACTGACCATAAGAACCTCACTTACCTCAGAGACGCTAAACGTCTAAATCCCCGGCAGGCACGCTGGTCACTGTTTTTCAACAGATTCAATTACACATTGACTTTCCGTCCGGGTTCTAAAAATGTTAAACCCGATGCTTTGTCTCGTCAGTTCTCTCCTCCAGATGCTCCAGAAGTTGAAGAGAACATCTTACCCCCGGCTTGCATCATTGGGGCACTCACCTGGCCCATTGCCCAGGAGGTTCGTGATGCCCATCGTTTGGAACCAGACCCTGGCACAGGACCTCCTGGCACGCTCTTCGTTCCCACCGCCATGAGGTCCAAAGTACTTGAATGGGTGCATACGAACAAGCTCTCTTGTCACCCAGGTATTACACGTATGTTATCATTAACCAAGACTCATTTCTGGTGGCCTACTTTATCCCAAGATGTTAAAGACTTTGTTGCAGCTTGTCCCACATGTGCCAGAAACAAGACCGGTACTCAACCCCCTGCAGGTCTTCTTCGGCCATTGCCCACACCCAGTCGCCCATGGTCCCACATCGCTCTTGATTTCGTCACCGGCCTGCCTCCTTCTGAGGGTAACACCACCATTCTCACAATCATTGACAGGTTTTCTAAAGCAGCCCATTTTGTACCTCTTCCCAAGTTGCCTTCTGCAATGGAGACAGCTCATCTCCTGGTACAGCACGTTTTTCGTATACACGGTGTCCCTTCTGACTTGGTGTCGGATAGGGGTCCCCAGTTCGTCTCTCAGGTGTGGCACAGTTTTTGTAGTGCCTTGGGGGCGTCGACCAGTCTCACCTCCGGCTACCACCCGCAGTCCAACGGTCAGGCTGAACGGTGCAACCAGGAGCTTGAAGCCACCCTTCAATGTCTCGTTGAGGGCAATCCCTCTGCCTGGAGTCGACATCTGGTCTGGGTGGAGTACGCTCACAACGCCCATACGTCTGCAGCCACAGGTATGACTCCTTTTGAAGCGTCGCTGGGATATTTGCCTCCTTTGTTCCCCAGCCAGGAGTCGGACATAGCTGTGCCGTCAGTGCAGCACCATTTCAGACGATGTCGGCGTATCTGGCGCCAGGCTAAGGCGGCACTCCTCCGCACGGCCGCCCAGAATAAGAGGTTTGCGGACCGCCACCGATCTACTGCGCCCTCCTATCAGGTGGGTCAGAGGGTTTGGCTCTCCACTAGGAACATCGCCTTGAAGGACACCCCAAGAAAGTTGGCACCTCGTTTCATCGGGCCTTTCCCTGTCGTCCGGGTCATCAACCCCGCTGCGGTTCGTCTTCGGCTGCCAGCTTCCATGAGGGTTCATCCGACGTTTCACGTGTCCCAGGTCAAGCCCGTTTCCGTGAGTCCTTTGTGTCCGCCTGCCAACCTTCCGCCCCCTCCTCGTCTCATTGACAACCATCCAGCCTTCACCGTTCGTGCCATTCTGGATGTGCGCCGTCGTGGGAGAGGTTTCCAGTATCTTGTGGACTGGGAGGGTTACGGTCCTGAGGAACGGTCGTGGATCCCTCGCTCTTTTATCCTGGACCCCAGTCTGATCACCGCCTTCTTCAGGGCTCACCCAGAGAAGCGCGTCGGGGCTCCTGGAGGCGCCCCTTGAGGGGGGGGTACTGTAAGAGTGGCACCTGCTGCAGCCCAAGATGGCCGCCAATCATCCACAGCTGACGGTCATCCACCTGACGAGTTCCACCTCTACTTAAGGCTGCAGTCGAGTTCTGCTCTTCGCTGAAGCATTTTATGCCACACGGTATTTATGCTTCTAGCCAGTTTGTGAATACATTTGAAAGAAACTTACCCTGTGCTTGTTTTGTTCTCAGCCCTCGGATTCTCCTGGTTCCAGCTCTCTGCTCGTTCGTGCTTTGCCCTCCAGCCACTTGCCTGCCTCGCTCGCCCTTTGGGACTCCATCTCAAGGACTTTAGGACACTCTGGAACATCCTCCTCTTTTCATCCGTAAGGAAACAATAAACAAACGAAAGCAATTACCCATGGAAGAACTTTCTGATCAAACCCATCTGACTGTCTTTTCATCTTCCAGGAAATCCAGAGGACCCTTGTAGTACATTTGTAAATACTGTAGATATTCCCACTGTAAATAATAAACACTGTTACTTTTGCACCTTTTTTGTCTTGTGTCGTTCTGGGTCTCGTTACCAACTGGGTTACCCTTTTGAAATCATAACAATTTAACATGCTTTTTATTTATTAATAATAAGTTTATTATTTATTAATAAAAAGTTGTTTATACACCTTTTTATTATAGGTGTTTATACACCTTAATAAAAAGGTGTTTATATTTAACAACATTTAGCATATTTAACATAATTTCTTTAAACTACTGAACTGAAAAAAACATGCAAAGTATGTTTATGTGTGTTGTTTACTAAATTAAATTCTTGTTATATCGATTTTTTTTTAGATTTCATTTCATTTCTCCTTTAAAGATAAAACCATGTAAACTTAAAAAAAAGTGTTTGGTACAAAGCATTCTTGTGTTTCTAACAGATTTTTACCAGCTTTTTCTGAAAAAAAATTACATGAGTAACCCTCATGTAATTTGAGTAAACTGTCCAGTTGAGTAAACTGTCCAGATGAACTGATTGAGAATGAGCGGATTTGATACCTGGACTATTGAGAATTAACTTTCTTTACATGAGTAACATTATTTTCTACAACCCCTCAGCTGCAACATAAAATATTTTCAAAATTGATTCTCTGTTTTGTTGGCTCCTCCAGTCCACACAGAGGTTGTGGTGAGAAAAAAAGAATGTAGAGAATGCACTCCAAAGTGAAGATTCAATTTTGAAAATAAAAATCAGGTTCTGGTGGACTCGTGTGACGGGAAATATGAAGGTTTTCAGAACTGATGATGCAGCAGCCTGTTTGAGCGTGATCACAGTCTGACTTTTAAAGCTAAAATAACAACGAAGCTGTTCTGACCACAAATGTGTGCAGTTGCTGAGGTGTTCTTGGTGTCATATAGACCTGTCCTTTTTCTATTGCCGGCCCAAAAGCCTGGAATAGTCTCCCCTTTGAGCTGTGTCTCACCTCTGATCTGACCCTGTTCAAAACCAGACTGAAGACGCACTTGTTTAAAAAAAGCTTTCAGTCTGTAACTTTTATTACTTTTGGTATTTTAGTACAGGTAGTCCTCGGGTTACAACGGTCTCAAGTTATGACGTTTCGTGGTTACGGCCAGTGATGTTTGTAACGCGTTACTCTGGTCGGACCACTTTTTTCAGTAACGTGTAATCTAAAGCGTTGCTATTTCAAAATACAGTAATCAGATTAAAGTTACTTACTCCAAATTATTGTGCGTTACTTTTTTGTCATTTTCTGTAGTACTGTAATTTTATTTTATTTCGTCAATGAAAAAAGACTCAAGGAGTGACGTCGGTCTATGCGACCAATGTTATTATCTTGTAGCACGCGTTAGCATTAGCATCTGGCTGCGGTCTCCTGTTTGTTTAGGAACGCTGTGGCTTTCTTGTTAAAAGACGAGCGCACATCCAAAGCTGTGTGTGGACTTTGTTTCACGGAGACTGGATCTGTAGCAGACAACACGTCTAACTTGAACGGACTTAACGATGTGATCCGAACGTGAACGAAGAACAGCAGCTGTTGCAGAAACATTGCTAACAGCAGCAGCATTTACAACCTTCATCAGGTAATTCAGATCAGTCCAGATCAATGTAGTGGACAAACGTCGAAAAAAACCTGATAGGTTCCTGTGTAACATTATTAGGAAGGGGCCCGCTAAGAAGGCTTACCTGTCAATCACATTAGAAGGGGTCCTCACAGAAGAGGCCCTCCTGGATGGTGGGGCTGACATAACCATTATGTCTCCCACACTGTTGAAGGAGCTACGGATAGCCGCTAGCGGTGTTGACAGGGAAATACCCCTCAAAGAATGTGCTGTAGTATTGCAGGGACTCTCAGAGACGAGAACAACCCTAACAGCTATAGCCATGGTTCATATGCAGATTGGTGAAATGACGCTATACCACCCGGTACACGTGTCCGCCGTTGACTCATTCCCATTTTTGGTCGGCCAAGACTTTATAAACCGCTTCGACGCGATTATAGATTATGGCGATCAGACAATGTGGACCAGAGTGAGCCAACCACTGCCAATCGATATGCCTACACAAGGTGACACTGACTGTCTAACAGCAGGTACCGCGGAAGGCACAAAGGGATCCTCCAACGAGAGCACAATCCCGGTAAGTGAACCTTCAGCAACAGGTGAGGCAGAAAAGGCCCAACAAGAGAGCCTCCTCTGCGAGCTAAAACAATCAGCACTCACTGAACACTACCTACCACAGGTAGAAGAAGGTGTGGAGATCCACGGATCCCACACCGAAGACGCTGTACTGTCCTCTGGGACAGATAAATCGGCAATCAGCCAAGCTTTCGATGAAACCTTGGTTCAAGAGCATTTGAGTCTAGAACTAATCAGAAATGACACAGTTTCTACAGACTCAAAGAGCCCCTCTTCAGACAAAGGGGGGAAACGCTCGCACACCAACAACAGTGACCCGTCGCAGTCTGAACAATCAGACACACCTGCGACTGTGCCGACAGTTGTGACACACCTGAATTACACAGAAAGAGGTAAACGTAAGAAGAAACGTTGGCCGAAAACTAACAGGTTCCTGTGTACTGTCTACTCTCAGCTGCGAAAACAGCTTAAACTACACATTGGCATCCTAACTTGTGCCCATGGACGGACGTCCTCACCTGTGTTCGTGGTCCCCCATGACCTCAGGGGGGTGATGTTAGGTCATGCCCAAGACAAAGACAAAGATTTCAATAACCCCACAAACGACAAAGATCTCGCAAACTCACAGACTTCATGGGAAATTAAGGTCGTCCAAGCACACGATAGTAAATAAACTAAACAGTTTAAACTATATTAGTTGCTAAAAGAAACCATTCCAACTAGAACTTAGAAACGCTAAGTCTAAAAACCCACAACAAAAAACTAACCTTAACAACCGTTTAAATCTGCAGGATTTAATTGACATCGGTTATAAAGCTAAGACCTGTTTTTATTGTGTGATACACGTTGGAATCTGACGACAGGAGTGAGTTGAAGCGGTGAAACGTTGTTTTCTAGTTGCTTAATTGCTACTTTTGTTGTTGTTGAAGCTTGGTATTGTTTTTGAACACTCCCAGCCAAAAGAGGTTTTTATTAATGATAAGTTAAAGACTTAAATGGATTTAACTATGCCAACATGCAGTTTCATTTTGTTAAACCTCAGTCAATGAAGGGTCAATGTAGTTTAAAGCTACTTTAGGTACCATAAACTACACTGGTCTCACAATTTCTATATTGAACCGATTCGATCGTTTCTATTCTAGATCATCTATTCATTTTTGATGAGTCTCGCCATAGACTTCTAAATTTTATAGGGAACACCAAATCCTACGTCGTCGTCTTAAAGGACAACAGACATTTAGACCAAACTATATTTTCTTTTCTATCTTAGTTAATTTAACTTAAATTATGAATGGAGGAATAGTTTGGAAGAAGAGGCCTTCGTTACAGAAGCCCTCCTGAACCTTTTATAGACGTAGATCCCTATATTTAACTTTTGATGAATGATCCACCCCTTAATTGGTAGTTATAGCTGATCTAAACCATGATAGCTTACATACCAGGTGCATATAGGTAAGGCTAATGTAAAATCCCAATCATAAGCCCACCTAAAACCACATAATTGCATGACACATAGAACCAGAGTGGCACGGACTGGAAACCAACCAGCCTTCAACCTTCGATGTGGGGACCTGCTACTTCAACGTTGGTCTTCAACCTTCATCCAAGGGTCGCCTCCTCTGCGTCAATCGAGGGATCCCCTCTACATGCTGATTATAAAAACAATTGTTGCTGATGAAATCACCAACTCTAATCGATATGGAATTACTGCTGTGGAATTATCGTTGTGGATTATAAGACTTTGTTTTCCAAAGGATCACAGACTTTGTTTTCCAAGAGTTAACAGACTCAGTTTTCCGAGGGATTAAAAGCTTACCGCAATGGGATTACCTACGAACAGTATGGAATTTCCAAAAACTTTATGGGATTATAATTTTTGATTTTTTTTCCACTTGCTGGATTACTTCAAGATCAGAGACAGTTCAAGGTTTCCTTTCGTGTTGGACCCCATCCCCAAGGACTGGCGATGACTTCCAAAAGGGGGGAGATGTAGTGGGCATGACCGTGCCCGCTCTGATACTTGAACTGTCCCAGTGACACCTTTTCACTGATACTCTCAGAAAAAAGACATTAACACTATTTTATTACATTATTTTGAATCAAAACACAATAAGTCATAAGAGACTCTCTTATTCCTCTATTTTTGTGTTAATGAATAACCTTGTGTTACTTGTATAAGCATTATTGAATTCAATGTTTGTTAAGTCAAAGACTGTTTAATTCAAACTGTTTAATTCAAGTTGGAAATCCAATGTTATTTCAAAATAATGATCACTTCTTCATATGATGAATCAAACGGTGAAAGTGAATTAATATGTCAGACTGAACTCGATCAGTTTTGTTAGAAGTTAGAACACAGTTTTAATCAGTTGTTTTATGAAGCTGGCTCCAGTCTAATCTGTTTCTCTGTCTTCATTCTAAACAACTTCTTCTCTGTTCTAAAAACTGATCTTCTCCTATCCGAGTGACCTTCATCCACTGGTTTGTTTGGACCAATCAGAGAAGAACAACAAGTCACTGATCACAGATCCTTCCTTAAAGTTCTAAGCTTTTGCTGGAACTGACGGAGTTTGCTGAGGACCTCAATGCCATGATGAGGTTCCCCAAAGAACTGATGATCGTCTGGTCAACACGCTAATGACCACGTCATTCAGTTAAAGACTTATAACATGCCTGTTATAAGTCATCTTCAACAGCTGAAAAAGCTCTCTTTTATTGACATTCCTTTAAGGAACGTCTTATCTTGAAAACAACACCAGGAGCTGCCGTTACTTTCGGTTCGAGTCAAGGCGCACGTCTGGAGACGCTGAGAACGGTAAACGAACTGACCAAACTGGACCGAGGGAGACTGACCATCTTCACGAGGTAAAAGTCGTCATATGCTTTACCAAGGGTACCAACGTGTAGCCGAGTTCGGCCGGAGAGCTGCCATGTTTCTGGTTAAAACACGTCAAGATAGTACCTCTCCTCATCCTCCATTTTCTTCCTCCTCCATTTTTCTCTTCACTGAAACTTTCTTACTTTAAGTAACTAAACTTTAAGTTATTGTGCCAGCAAAACTATAAGTTATTAAAACCCATAACTTTATTCTGTTGTTCCTATATTTCATCTGTGCTGAAGTTAATTTATAGGAAAAATAATCAACCAATCATGTACAAATGTGTGATGTAATTTATAATTATGTTAAATAAATGGTGTAGTCCTGCTGTACCAACATAAGTTTAACATTTCCTGTGAATTACATCTGGTCAAGGTATAGAATTATTGGTATTAAGCTGAAAAAGAGAGAACCCGTTTAATTAATGATGTATTTTTGTGTCAGTCTAAACCCTGCCAATTTATACATCTAAAATATAGGTAAGTCAGTAAAACTGACCTCATCCTATATTACTACATCAATAACACAAACTGTAGGAGTTTTTAAAGCTCTGGATCTACGTCTGAAATGTTGTTGATGTGCAGGCTTTAAATTAACTGAGCGTCGCTACCACGTCTTCCATCACGTCCATCATGTCAACACTTAAGCCAAAAAGTTAATCACTTTATGAAAAAACTAAAACTGATGGTGCCAACAAGTCCTGGAGCTGATTAAATCCCTGCCCTGATGATGATGACGATGATGATGACCGAGAGATCCAACCACCTCAACCGTTCAAGAAGATGTATTGTTCTTTTATTATTATTATATAATTAAACTTTTTAATTTAAAATTATAATCTTATTAACTATTTTTATTTTTTTACCTATTTGTGTTTTATTTCTAGTCTGGAACAGAGTTAGCAGCTGTCTTCTTCCTCTTCAGGGACATCCACCTGCAGCTAAGAAGTCTGTGATTATGACCCTGATGCATGCTCAATAATCCAGGTAGAAAAATCTACAAAAGCCAAGTCTGGTCCTCTGGACATTCAAAAACAAAACAAAGCAAAAAAATTGTAGAAACGTTGTAATGAAAAGTGCGGTATAAATTGAATTTATTATTATTATTATAATAATTATTATTATATTATAAATTATAATTAACTCCGCCAAAGCCTGTCCCAAGCCAGGTTGCAAAAGGAGGAGGGTTGGGCGCAGGGCTAGCAACCCTGCCCTGTAAAAACAAAACACCGCTACAGAAACGGCAAGCTTATTTCAGAACACAACAGGCAACAAAAGGAGTTGTTCTCCCCCATTTATGATGGACCTGAGTGAAAGCCCTCGGGAAGCTCAGTACCGGATGCGGAACAACATCCTCTCCGCCAACAGTATAACCAAGATTGCCACGTGGAATGTACGTACGTTGTTCCAAAGTGGAAATCTTGCGCAAGTACTAAAAGAATTTGACAGATATAGACTCAAGATCTTGGGGATGAGTGAAGTACGCTGGACAGGCAGCGGAAAACTGAAGAGTGAAGGGAAGACGCTGCTGTACTCGGGGGGTACAGAGCATCACATCCGCGGAGTGGGACTCATCTTAGACAAGGAGGCAGAGAAAGCACTCATTGGCTGGATACCAGTTAACGATCGTATTATCACGGCTAGATTCCAATCACGACACATTAAGGTTACAATTATACAAATCTATGCACCAACTGAGAATGCAAATGAAGAGGAGAAAGATGCATTCTATGAACAGCTGCAGGATACAATAAATGAGTCACCAAGCTATGATATGAAAATAGTGATTGGAGACTGGAACGCGCAAATCAGTGGAAACAGGCAAGGATGGGAGGGAGTAATTGGACCCTTTGGAGCGGCTACACACACGAACGATAACGGAGACAGACTACTGACCTTCTGCAATATGAACGAATTATGTGTTGGAAACACATACTTCAAACACAAGGAAATCCACAAGAAAACATGGCGCTCCCCAGATGGAAACACATTAAATGAAATTGATTATATCTGCATTAACCGAAGATGGCGCAGCTCACTCAGAGATGTCAAAAGCTGCAGGGGCGCAGATATAGGATCAGACCACTACTTGGTGAGAGGAACAGTGAAACTGAAGTTGAAGAAAGGCAACAAACAAACCCAAACAATGATCTACGACACAGCAAAGCTCAAAGACAAAGAGTGGTCAGATAAACTAGAAATTGAAACAACAAACAGATTCCAGGTACTACAGGATGAGAATGATATCGAAGAAAAATGGCAATGCTTCCAAGAAGCAGTGCAGCAAGCAGCAGAGGCAACTATCGGCTGGAGAAGGGGAACTAGAAAAGAAAGATGGATTAGACCAAAAACATGGAACCTGATTGACCAGCGAAGAGAAGCTAAACAACACAGAGATCAGATACAAATGGTGGATGGAAGGAATGAGGCCAAGGAGAAATATAGACAGTTGAACAAACAAGTTAAAAAAAGCTGCAAGGAAGATAAAAAGATCTGGTTAGAAGATAAATGCAAAGAAGCCCAAAAGGCTGCAGATGAAAACAATACCAGGACACTGTTTCGCATAGCCAGAGACCTAGGAGGCACGGGAAACAGTGGCGAAGTACCAATCAAAGACAAAAACGGAAAAATGATAAAGACAGAAATAGAAAGAAATGCCCGCTGGGTAGAACATTTCCAGGAAACACTGAACCAGCCTGAACCAGCACAACCTCTTACATTTACAGACAAGTACACAAAACAACACCTAGAAGTAAATACAGGGCAAATTCAAAAAGAAGAGGTCACAAAAGCAATCAACAAACTTAAAAACAACAAATCACCAGGAAACGACAATATATCGGCAGAATTGCTTAAACATAGCGGTGAGGCAATGGTAGAGAAGTTGACGGACCTATATAACGCATGCTGGAACAAGAAAACAACACCCACAGAATGGAGAAAAGGAACCATAATAAAGATACCAAAGAAAGGAGACCTAAGCGAATGCGGAAACTGGAGAGGAATAACGCTACTTTCGGTACCAGGGAAACTATTCTGTGCGGTGCTGTTAAACAGACTAAGAGACGCCGTTGACAAAGAACTTAGAGAAGAACAAGCGGGATTCCGTCCCAACAGATCATGCAGTGACCAGATTTTCGTGCTAAGAAACATCATAGAGCAATGCATAGAGTTCCAAAAACCTATAGCTATGAATTTCATCGATTTCCAAAAAGCATTTGATAGCATACACAGAATAAGCTTGTGGGACATTGTGCGAAGCTATGGTATACCCGAGATGTATGTAGAGATCTTCCAAAATTTGTATGATGGTGCCAGCTGCTGTGTGAAGGTAGAAGCAGGCACCACAGATTACTTTGAAATACTCACTGGAGTGAGACAGGGTTGCCCACTATCTCCATTCTTGTTCCTCCTCGCCATAGACTATGTAATGAGAATAGCCATGTGCAAAACAAATTTTGGAATAAAATGGACGACAAATGAGAACTTAACGGATCTAGACTTTGCAGACGATATAGTCCTACTGGCAAACACTCAACCAGTGCTTCAAGATATGACGCAAGCCCTACAAGAAAACGCTAAAAGGATTGGTTTGAAAATAAACGAAGGAAAAACAAAGGTTATGCAAGTTGGGCACACAGAACCAAACATACAGATAACAATAGATCAATCGTCTGCTGAGAAGGTACAGAAATTTGTCTACCTTGGAAGTGTCATAACTGACGATGGCAACGTAGATGCAGATATTACCACCCGCATCGGTAAGGCAGCATCAACATTCAGAAGACTGCAATCAATATGGGCAAGTAAATCCATATCCACGAATCTTAAGGTCAGACTACTGCAAGCAGTGGTTATCCCCACAGCCTTGTATGCCAGTGAGACGTGGAAGATGTCAGTAAAGATGGCCAAGAAATTGGATGCATTCCAACAAAGATGCCTGCGAAAGATACTGAAGATTACATACCTAGATCGGATTACAAACGCAGAAGTCTATCGTAGGACACATACCATACCCATGAGCCAAACAATTAAGCTAAGGAAGCTCAAGTTTGCAGGACATGTACTGAGAATGGAAGCACAGAGACTACCAAAGATTGCCTTCAATTGGAAACCACAAGGAAACAGAAAGAGAGGCAGACCCAAACTGACGTGGAGACGATCCTTTGAGAAAGACCTGAAGGTACAGGGCTTCGACCCGAGCACGGTGGAGATGATCGCCAAGGATAGAGATCAATGGAAACAGCTTGCCGCCCAATGCGCTCTCGAGCGCGGGAGGATCTAAGTCTAAGTCTAATTATTATTATTATCTTTCGTCCAAAAGACTTCCTCTGTCTGAGCTGCTGTATTTAGCAGCTCACGGCTGGTTTATACTTCTTGTCGCACGTCTTTTACCCCCCGTTGAGTGAAAAAAAGTTGCGCAACTTCCGTCTGCACTCCCGCTGAGATCCCCGAGTGACAGCTGTCTTGTACATTGCCCCCAGTCAGAACTCCAAGACGCGGTGGATGCGGCTCGGAGCGTGCGATTGGTTCAAAGTTTGTGGGCATTTTTGCTTTGACATGGATAGTTTTGAAGAGAAACTCGTCTGTGTGCGCGCGCGCAAACCGCGTGCGCACACGCAAACCCCAACACACACACACACCAATACATATATATTTATATATATATATA
>JBBPBX010024202.1:0-12030 GCA_038048925.1 Garcialebias charrua | reverse complement strand
TTTTACGAACACGCGCGCGCACACAGGAGCTAAAGCATGCGCGTGTAAAGTTGACAAAATGAAAAGGATTGCGCATGCGCACATCTTTTAAAACAAAGAAAACTCTGCTGTTATGCGTAAAAATGCACGTTTAGAGCGAGCAGAGACCGACCCGGTCCGTGTACATTCAGGCAGTTCGTTTTTTCATTTGAAACAAAAAATGAAATAACAAAAAAAAACACTTGTTTTTTCGTTTTTCGTTTATTGAACCAAAACAAAAAAATGGATTAAAAACAGTTATCCGATTTCCGATTTTGTGCACAAAACGAAAATGGAAAAAACGGATAACGACGGGGCAGTTTTGATTTTGTAATTTCTTTTATTGACAGTGGATATGACCCGGAAGTTCTCTCTGCCCCGCAAATGTGACGTGTCGAAGCATTTGTGCGCACATTTAAGAGTGTAGAATTCATTTGAGCATATTTACACAGAACAAACTTTGTACAGTATTGTTTAAAAAAACTCAACGTTGCAGGAAAAACCCGTACTCTTAACTCTTAACGTTGCAGGAAAAACCCATACACACACACACACCTTTATTTCAGTTTGTCACAATCTTCACTTATCACAAGAGTGGATTTCTGAAATATTATTTACGTTAGTCCTTTAACACATCTAACTAATTTTATGCCATTTTTATATTTATATTTCATTCTAGTTTTTAACCAGAAATCTTTTCTTTTTTCTGATCTATTTACATTGATGTGGTTTCACATTTCTGTTTTCTTTTTATACTTAGTATAAATGTTTTTGCTTTAAACATTGTTGCTGAAATGTTATATAAATGATACTGCCACATGATTAACACAATTATTCATAAACAGTGAACTGATGACAAAATGTTCCATGTTCACTTTTTTTTAACATATCTTCTCCAAACTCAGGATACTGATAAAACTAATCTGTGACCTGAAGAGTGGACCCAGGTGGAGGAGAACAAACCTTGATATTGTTAAAGAACAGATGGAGACGTCTTCATGATCTGTAGAACACCAGGACTGATGCTGCAGAATCCTTTAGAACACCAGGACTGATGCTGCAGAATCCTTTAGAACACCAGGACTGATGTTACAGAATCCTTTAGAACACCAGGACTGATGCTGCAGAATCCTTTAGAACACCAGGACTGATGCTGCAGAATCCTTTAGAACACCAGGACTGATGCTGCAGAATCCTTTAGAACACCAGGACTGATGCTGCAGAATCCTTTAGAACATCAGGACTGATGTTACAGAATCCTGTAGAACATCAGGACTGATGCTACAGAATCTTGTAGAACATCAGGACTGATGCTGCAGAATCCTTTAGAACACCTGTCCTCAGACAGCGTAAGGCGTTCATTCATCAAGATTAACGCCCGGAAGGCCTCTGGTCCTGACAACATACCTGGTCGTGTGCTGAAAGACTGTGCAGGGGAACTCGCAGCGGTCTTCACGGACATCTTTAACATCTCGCTGAGTCAGGCCATCGTCCCCACCTGTTTCAAAGCCACCACCATCATCCCTGTCCCAAAGAAGGCAACGCCCGCATGCCTCAATGACTATCGCCCAGTAGCACTCACCCCCATCCTGATGAAGTGCTTTGAACGGCTAGTCATGAAAAGCATCACATCTGTCCTCCCTGCCTCCCTGGATCCCTTCCAATTTGCATACCGACCTAATCGCTCAACCGACGATGCCATCTCCTCTGCCCTCCACACAGCTCTCACACATCTGGACACGAAGGACTCTTATGTTAGAATGCTGTTCATCGACTTCAGCTCGGCATTCAACACCATCATCCCCCAACAGCTCATCCATAAACTGGACAGTCTGGGGCTGAACACCTCAATGTGTAACTGGCTGCTAGACTTCCTGACCGGGAGACCACAGACAGTACGGATCGGGAGTAACACATCTAGCACCATCACATTGAACACAGGGGCCCCACAAGGATGTGTGCTGAGCCCCCTTCTATTCACCCTGCTAACACACGACTGCACACCATCGTACAGCTCCAACCACTTCATCAAGTTTGCGGACGACACAACAGTGGTAGGTCTCATCAGCAACAACGATGAGACGGACTACAGGAACGAGGTGAGCCGCTTGGCCTTGTGGTGCGGACACAACAATCTCACTCTCAACGTGGAGAAGACAAAGGAGATTGTCGTGGACTTCAGGAAGAGGGATGCACAACATGCCCCTCTGACCATCAACAGCACCGCAGTGGAGAGAGTGGACAGCACCAAGTTCCTGGGAGTGCACGTCTCAAAGGACCTGTCCTGGAGCAGGAACACTGCAGCACTGGCGAAGAAGGCTCACCAGCGCCTCTACTTTCTCCGCAAGCTGAAAAGGGCTGGAGCTTCAACCTCCATCATGTGCACCTTCTACAGAGGTGCCATAGAAAGTGTCCTGACCAGCTGCATCACTGTGTGGTTTGGTGCATGCACTGCATCCTGCCGCAAGAGCCTCCAGCGCATCGTGAAAGCAGCTGAGAAGATCGTCGGCACCTCCTTGCCCTCACTGCAGGACTTACACAGCAAACGCCTCACTCGGAAAGCCCACCGCATGGCAGGTGATCCCACACACCCACTACACAGCCGCTTTAGACTGCTGCCATCAGGGAGGAGACTGAGGAGTCTCCAGGCTCGTACCAGCAGACTGAGAGACAGCTCTGTTCATCAGGCAGTCAGAATGCTAAACACTCTGCCTGCTCTGCCTCCCCTCCCATTTGAACTGCCTTAACACAAAAAACTTTCTCACACATTACCACTCAACACAAAGTTTTTAACACTGGACTCTGTGTCATCAAACGGGTTATTCACTAAACTCTCGGTCATGTGTTCATTCAGTTTGCACTACTTCTCATATTTGCACTAATGTTTGTATTACATTACTGCCTATCAGTGATAGGAATAACGGAGTTATAAATAAACGGCGTTACAAACGGAGTTATTTTTTTCATTAACGGGTAATCTAAGTAGTTACTATGTCTATCGTTACAACGCCGTTACCGTTACAAACACTAAAATGGTGCACGTTATTTTGTCTTCTGCGCGCTGTCTCTCGCTGCCTGCTTGTTTACTTTTTTTTTCCCTTGTGAGGACGGTGGAGGGGGGAAGCAGCAGAGGGGAGGGGGGTAGGAGCATAGACGTGGGAGCAGAGGGGAGGGAGGGGCGAAACGATAAGGATGATGCTGATTGGCTGAGGTAGAGTGTCAGTCAGAGGTCAGCCAATCAGCGGTTTTGTTGTTCAGCTCACACGCTGCAGGCAGGAAGCTTCAAATCTGAAAAGTTAACAGAAGTCTGGCAGCAATGGCGAGTCTGGATGGAAAGTTGGCGTTTTCAAAGTGGAAATACAGAAATTACTTTACTCTCCTTGAGGTAAAAGGCAAGAACGTGCATATGAAGTGTACATTTATGTCCCGGAGCGAAGTGTACGTCCGTCGTATCTGATCTGACAAGCATCTCACAACTGCTCAGGTAATTCAGCTTTTCAGTACTGTTTTAAAAGTACTTCATATTGTGAAAATGATTCTTTTGTTTTTAAGAAAATTCTTGAAGAACCAGTTGTGTGAGAGTTTGATTTTATTTTACACTACAAAGCACTTATTTTAACTGTTTACTTTTATTTCTAAGAAAACACTTGAACAGTACAGGGTGTACATAGAGCTGAAAAACACAATTGTTATATTATTTTGTTAACCTGTATTTTGTAATGAAGAAAAAACTTGAAGTATAGTATGTCAACCAGTCATGTTCTGTTGAGGTGCTGTAAGCATTTCTACTTAAAATTCGTAGATATATCTAAACTTAAACCAACCAAACAAACAATAGTTACTTTCCCTGGTAACTAATTACTTTTATAGGTGAGTAATTCAGTTACTAACTCAGTTACTTTTTGGGCGAAGTAACTAGTAACTATAATTAATTACTTTTTTGAAGTAACATTCCCAACACTGCTGCCTATAGTCATACTACTGTTTACATTCACTGTTTACATTTATTAATACTGTTTACATTTATTACTACTGCTTTACATTTATTACTACTGTTTACATTTACACTACTTTTATCTACACTACTGCAGATACATATACAGCATTCTCTGACTAGCCTTATCTAAGGATGCCAAATGTGCCTTATGTGCCTCACTGCATATGCCACTTTGCCTCTATACCAACATCAACTACCTCATACATATACTGTGTACATTAACTTATATGCTGCTGTGCCACTCTTTGCAAATGTCAATGCTAGAACCTTCAGTTTATTTTATAGATATACTTTTTATACTTTTTATACTACTATGCAAAAACTCAGGACAGTATTACACTTTTATTATTTCATTTTATGCTTATGTTCATTGGGTGTTTGGTGTTTTAGGGGTGTTTGGTGTTTCAGTGTTGGTGTTAATTTTCATACTTTTATACTATTATGAAAAAACTCAGGACAGTGTTACACTTTTTTACTATTTTATGCTTATGTGTATTAAATGTTTTAGTGTTTAGTGTTTAGATGGTTACTGTTGCACCGAGGGACTGAGAGAAATGCAATTTCGGTCCTGTGTATGTCCTGTACATATTGCAGTTCTGACAATAAAGTTGACTTTGACTTTGACTTTGACCAGGACTGATGCTGCAGAATCCTTTAGAACATCATGACTGATGTTACAGAATCCTGTAGAACATCAGGACTGATGCTACAGAATCCTGTAGAACATCAGGACTGATGCTACAGAATCCTTTAGAACATCAGGACTGATGCTGCAGAATCCTTTAGAACATCAGGACTGATGCTGCAGAATCCTTTAGAACATCAGGACTGATGCTACAGAATCCTGTAGAACATCAGGACTGATGCTACAGAATCCTTTAGAACATCAGGACTGATGCTACAGAATCCTTTAGAACATCAGGACTGATGCTGCAGAATCCTTTAGAACATCAGGACTGATGCTACAGAATCCTGTAGAACATCAGGACTGATGCTACAGAATCCTTTAGAACATCAGGACTGATGCTACAGAATCCTTTAGAACATCAGGACTGATGCTGCAGAATCCTTTAGAACATCAGGACTGATGCTGCAGAATCCTTTAGAACATCAGGACTGATGTTACAGAATCCTGTAGAACATCAGGACTGATGCTACAGAATCCTGTAGAACATCAGGACTGATGCTACAGAATCCTGTAGAACATCAGGACTGATGCTACAGAATCCTGTAGAACATCAGGACTGGTACGTTTGTGCATCAAGACATCAAAATATGCAGAAATACCACAACTGGCCAGAGCATTGAGATGAAAATGAATCAATGAAAATATGAATTTAATAATTTTTCTGACAGTTCAAATGAACATATTGTTGGGAAAAAAAGGATAACAATGAACCAAGTGTTTCTGTAGTTATGTGTAAATAAAGTTGCAGTAGTACATTGTATTATCTGTTAGTGTTGAGTTATTCTTTGTGAGAATATTTGTGTATCTGTTTAAATTTCATTCGTTCATCTACAACTCACAGCTCGTACTTTAGTAAAAACAAAATTGGTGAATCTTAAAAAAACTTTTTATTAAAGTAAAACCATCCCATATTATCAAATATATGAAAACCTCTGGGGAAACATTAATATGAACAAATAAGGAGCCAAGATGGTCTAGTGGCAGGGCTTTTGACTTGGGACCCGAAGGACGCGGATTCGCGCCCCGGCCACTACCCACCTTGGGGTGTCTATGAGTGCACACCTATTTCTCCAGCTCCCCGGGCGCTTTCGGGCTGCTCACTGCACCACCTGGTGGTGGTTGGGTTAAATCAGCGTTTCTCAAATAGTGGGGCGCGCCCCCCTGGGGGGGCGCAGTGCGATGCCAGGGGGGGCCCGGGCTCTTGTGACCCAGTTTTGAATTTTCTTATTGCGCCGCGGAACTAAAATACCTAGGCGTGTTTCAGCACGGCGCTATTATCTGTAGCACGCGTAGCATTAGCTTCTCGCCATAGACTGTTTGGGAAAGTTATGGCTTCCTTGTTTAAAAAGACGAGCGCAAGTTTCATGGAGCTGTTGTTTCATGGAGATTGGTGCGAACGTGCAGAGGAGCGGAGCGCTCCGCCACGAGAGAACAATCTGCAGCTGCAGCACGTTTTTTTTCAACACGTCACGTTAACGGACTTGAAACAACTTCATCCCAATGTGAACGTCTCTTCTAAAAGCAAGAAAAGCAGCTTGTTGCAACACCGCTAACAGAAGCATTTAAACTTCCATCAGGTAAATCAGAACGGTCCAGATCACAGTCGCAGCTGTAGAAGTTTTAAGCTCTGGGTGGATGTGCAGGCTTTAAAGTTCGTGAGCTCCGCCACAACATCCATCATGTCAACACTTCAGACTGTTTTGAAGCTCCGCTCCAGAACTGAAAGTAACAAAGTTCATCACTTTATGAAAAAAATAAAACTGATGTCAACAAGCCCTGGAGCTCTGATGATGATGATGACCGAGCGATTTAACCGCCTCATAACAACCATTCAAGAAGAGGTATTGCTGTTTTATTAATATTATAATCTATATAACTTTTTAATTTAAAATTATAATCTTATTAACTCTTTCTTTTTTACCTCTTTGTGTTCTTCAGGGAAATCCACCACATCACCTCCAGTAGAAGTGTGTGACTGAACTCTGAACTTTTCCAGGGACACCCTGATGCATGCTCAATAATCCAGGTAGAAAAATCTAAAAAAGCTAAGTCTGGTCCTCTTCCAGGACCTGTCCCACCTGGGGGAGCAGGTCCAAGAAGAAGTTTTAAGTACTGAGGACAAATTGCACTACTTTTACACAACTTTTTATATCTACACTACTGCTGATATATATATTCTTTTTACTAGCCTTATTGCATATGTTACTTTACCTCTGCACACCTGCTTCTGCAGGACTTGGTGGCTGCAGAAGATGTCATGCAATCATGTGGATCATCTGTTCTGGAATAGGCACATCTAAAACATTCAGAGCAGGGAGGCCTGAGGACTTGAATTGAGAATCACAATTTTATATACAAATTATACTACAGTGGACGTATAATAAACCTTTTTCTTTTTAACCCTCTTTTGGTATGTGCGAGGTTATTACAGCCACCGTATTTATAGTCGCAGCGGAGAGTAGGGGGGCGCGGACCAGATTCTTCTTCCTGGTGGGGGGCTTAACAGAAAATAATTGAGAAGCACTGGGTTAAATGCAGAGACGAATTTCGTCTGTGTATGGGAAACATACGCAGATGACAGGAAAAAAAGACATTATTATCAAAAAAAGTTGAGTTTAAAAAATATCTGCAAGTGGTGTTTGACTTCATCAGCTCTGTAAAAATGACACTTTACAGCTGTAAATCTGCAAAATCAGAATTTTACTAGAAATTAAATTTTACTGAGCAGCTGTGCTAGTTTCTCCTCATCCTGCTGCTTGTACACTTCTTCAGACTCCACCACCTCCCCGTCCACCCTCCTGGATGTCCAGGTGTTGTAGGTCTGGACGCAGAGGACATCTGTCTCCTGGGTCCATTATGGGCTGAATGCTGCATCCACTTTGTCACTTCCCTCATCAGAACCACAGAAAATCAACAGATTTACATCAAAGAATATTGTTGAGTACTATTCTTTTTGTTGATGCAATCTTACCTGCTGTGATGTGAAAGTCTGGGTTGTACTAGTTGTGGTTCAACAGGAAGAGCCTCAGGTGATGGTCTCCAGCACACCAACACAAAGGACCTGGGAGAGGTTCAGCTCCATACTGGATCAATACATAAAAATAAAAAAAAAACAAGTATTCACAGACAGCAGTCTCTCAATAATCAGTACATAGTTCTACACACAATGGTCTCTGAAGTCAGAAAAGAATAGTTGAACATTGTTTAATGTTGTTTTATAGACATTAAAGAAAATAACTGCATTTCTGAAGGAGCTTTAAAAAATCCAGCCACTGAGGCCTTAAAACATAAACGTGAGGCACAGAAAGGTTTGTAAGGTCATATTTTTATGCAAAACCTCTTATATGAATATGTTAACTGTTCAACTAAACCTAAAATATTAAACATAACCACGAGGTGTTTCTACGTTCTTCGTCGCTACAAACACTGCTACTGTATACAGTATTTAAAACCTACAATAAGCATTTTAATGTGTCACCTTACAAACTTTTAAAAGTAGCCTACCACATGTATGACTGACTAAATATGAAACAAACAAGCAAACAAACAAACAGAATGCTGCTGAATGTAAAGTAAAGTTTTCACTCACTGTTGTTGTGAATAGCTGCCATGATGATGATGCGGAGGTGAAAAGTTGCTCAGTTGAATCCAAGTCAGAATTTCATCCAAATTCTGAGTTCTGACTGTAATACTTCACGTTATACAACAAAACTTGACAGGACAACAACGTTTCTGTGTAACAGCAAACATCCATTTTCCTTTGAGTGGCCAGCAAACGCGTCGCTCGCGAATCACTACTGATCACTGCCGCCCCCCTCCTCCCTCCCTCCCTCCGTTGTCTTTTCACAATAAAAGCACAATATCTTCATCATAATTACACTGATGTAACTGGGCCGCGGTATCGATCTCCCAGATTTTTCTCTGTTGTTAAGAGTTTTTTTAAACAATACAAAGTTTGTTCTGTGTAAATATGCTCAAATGAATTCTACACTCTTAAATGTGCACACAAATGCTTCGACAATAAATTGGTTCAATAAACGAAAAATGTTTTTTTTGTTATTTCATTTTTTGTTTCAAATGAAAAAACGAACTGCCTGAATGTACACGGACACCCCCCCGGGGAGAGAAACTCGCCGACGTACGCAGTGGGAGTGCGCGTGACATATGCAGTGGGAGGGAAGAGGGAGGGATTTATTATAATGTATCACACACGCAATTAAGTTCATGCTCAATAATCCGGGAACTTTCTTGTCTTGAACCACTTTGGCTGTGGCTGCCTGCCTGGGAGGAGTCGACGAGGGACAGGACGGCCTCCAGAAACCATCTTGGCTCCAGCAAACTGGTTGGTCCACTTAAGTTGTTTACTTGGTGGGGGAACAGCGTGCTGGAACTACTCTGACTGATGAAGCCCTCTGGAGTGAGGGTGAAACGTTTCTACTAAAAAGAAACTGTCCAGATGACCTGATTGAGAATTATTGGATTTGATACCTGGATTATTGAGCATGAACTTTCTTGTCTTGAACCACTTTGGCTGTGGCTGCCTGCCTGGGAGGAGTCGACGAGGGACAGGACGGCCTCCAGAAACCATCTTGGTTCTAGCAAACTGGTTGGTCCACTTAAGTTCAATCAAAAAGGCATTCAATACAAGATCAACTGGACTTTATTTGTTGCAAAAGACGTTTCGACCACTATCCAGGGGGCTTTTTCAATTCACTGAAACCAAAATGTGAGCTTGTGGAGTTATAAGAGTCTGAAGAAATCACGCACCATCATATGTAAATTGCAAGCTGAGGTAACACATACACGTAAATTGACAGATCACACCTTAACAGTAGGGGGTTCCCTTGAGGTCTCTGGCAGAAGACACACAATTGTATGTAGATTGACAAAAAAACACCTCACAAACCAACAACAGAGGTTTCTCAAACAACTTTGTTAGTCTAATTCACAAACAAGACACCCCTGCTCCCATCCGATGTAAAACGTCTGGGAATCAACCCCAAAACTGAGTTATAATGCCTCTTTTCCACCGCTCGGCTCGGCTCGGGTTGGATCGGCTCAGGTCGGCTCAGTTCGGGTCGGGTCACATCTATGTTCTGTTTCCACAGCTTTTTTGTACCCCTTCTGTGGGCGGGGTCCAGAATCCTACTCGTCTTACCACATGGTGGCAGTAGTGTTCCCTCAAGCTATTTACTACAGTACTAGCCACCACTAGAAGAAGAACACAATAAAGGCTTTGACAGAATGTTGTGAAAGAGATGTCATGCTATAATGAGTACCTCATGAGCTGTAATCTTTAAACCCAATTCATAATCCTACCTTGTTGCCTTCTTTAAACCCATGTATTTTCCAATTTAGTATTTTTACAATAAAGATGTATTAAAGCATATTTTATTATTTAGTTATGCACAAGGTGCTTGATAAAGTTGCAAAACCATATTTATCTGAGCTGCTTCAACCTTCCTGCCCTCCCCGATCTCAGATCAGCTGAGCAGTTGCTGCTGACAGTCCTCAAAACTTTTTAAATCTTATTTAAAAACACACATTTATTCCTTGGCTTTTAACACGTGATCTTATCTTTTATGGCATGTTAACACACCTGCAGTAAGACTGGTATATGTATTTATTTTTGTATGCTTTTTATAGTTTTTAATTAACTTGTCTTTTATGTTATTGTACAGCACTTTGGTTGACCCTGTGGTTTTTAAAATGTGCTTTATAAATAAAGTTGATTTAAAACATCACACTGTGATCTTTGAAACTGCCAGTGTCTCCCTGGTAAAGTTGCTGCTGGGTGGTAGATGGTAGATGGTAGATGGATGGTCTGTGAATTCTTTAACTTTAAACTGTCCAAAGGACTTTGGCCACTTTTAATTTTTGACTTTTTTTGTATGACTTCATCCTAGAACCAAATAATTTATAACGTAATAACAGTTGAGCAGATTCTAATAATCTTTATCTTATGATTCTTTAAAGGTCAAATGCAAATGGAAAGTTCTCTTAACTTCCAGTATGGATTTAAACACAATACACACTTCACATTATAAAATAAGTTTAGGAAATTGAATGTTCGAGGACACCACTTAAGAAAATATAACGTTTAATAGGAAAAGTTTGAAGTGACAAACAGAAGTAACAAATTTCCATCTGGTGTCTCACGTCTTCCTCCAGAAGATGACACAGGTTGTTGAATTCTGGTGATTTTCTTCTGTTGACTGTAAAAGAAAAATGTGATTAATTTAGTCCAGAAACTTTTTTTTTTTTAAACAACACAGTGTGATCACAACATGTTCATATACTAAATGTATCCTGTTGGAGTTATTTGAAATAAAATTCAATGTTTTATAGACATAAATGTGTCAAGCTACGTCCATTAATTTTCTCCCTTGTACTTTGTATCACATATTATCAATTCTATCAAAAACCACATAGCTGATATTTTTCAAAAAAATCTAGTGTGATCACAACATGTTCATATACTAAATGTATCCTGTTGGAGTTATTTGAAATAAAATTCAATGTTTTATAGACATAAATGTGTCAAGCTACGTCCATTAATTTTCTCCCTTCTACTTTGTATCACATATTATCAATTCTATCAAAAACCACATAGCTGATATTTTTCAAAAAAATCTAGTGTGATCACAACATGTTCATATACTAAATGTATCCTGTTGGAGTTATTTGAAATAAAATTCAATGTTTTATAGACATAAATGTGTCAAGCTACGTCCATTAATTTTCTCCCTTCTACTTTGTATCACATATTATCAATTCTATCAAAAACCACATAGCTGATATTTTTCAAAAAAATCTAGTGTGATCACAACATGTTCATATACTAAATGTATCCTGTTGGAGTTATTTGAAATAAAATTCAATGTTTTATAGACATAAATGTGTCAAGCTACGTCCATTAATTTTCTCCCTTCTACTTTGTATCACATATTATCAATTCTATCAAAAACCACATAGCTGATATTTTTCAAAAAAATCTAGTGTGATCACAACATGTTCATATACTAAATGTATCCTGTTGGAGTTATTTGAAATAAAATTCGAATTTTTATAATTTATTTTCGTTGTGCAAGCACAGGTTTTGGAAAAAGTCAAAGCGAAACTACTTTAAATGCAGCATATTTGACCACTACGTGACAATATTAAAGCGTGGTTAAGCTCAGGAGCCCTCGTACTATAAAGTCAGCTATGAAATATATTTTATATCTGTTCATTGAGCTACATTTAAAGACATAAAGCCGCCCGCGCGCCGCGTGTTGCTCGTGGCGAACCTATTTTTTAAAATCCTGCAGTTTTGAGCAGTACGTGA
>JBBPBX010024201.1:5586-39870 GCA_038048925.1 Garcialebias charrua | reverse complement strand
CCTTGAAGTCAAGACTGGTGTCTTTCTCCCGTTCAGCCCCCTGGTACACTGATGAGCTGCGCAGGATGAAGGCAACTGGCCGTGCTATTGAGAGACGTGTAAAATCATCTGGTCTCTCGGTACATAAGCAAGCGTACAAAGAACATCAGAAAGCGTACGCCTATTCTCTTAAAGAAGCACGCTCCAAATATTATTCCAACATCATCAACACCTGCCCTGGAAACTCTAAACAGCTCTTCTCCACAATAACTCATCTGCTTAATCCCATTAAACAAACTCATGAGGACTCTGTTCAAAAATGCAACCTGTTCCTCTCATCATTTAAAAACAAAGTTGACACTATCAGATCTCAGCTCCACAACCTCCCTGATCTTAGTGTGCCATCTACCCGTCTGCTTTCTGGGACCCTGAGCAGCTTTGATGAAGTCGTTCAGAGTGAGGTGGAGACCATCCTCAAGAAAATGAAGCCTTCATCCTGCGCCCTGGATCCCTTCCCCTCGTCTCTCATAAAATCCAATCACTCTGCAATAAGCCCATTAATCACACAAATAATAAACAAGTCTCTACAATCTGGTCATGTTCCATTGCCTCTAAAAACTGCCATCATTAGGCCTCTTCTGAAAAAATCTAATTTGGATCCCGACATTTTTTCTAATTACCGCCCAATTTCCCACCTCCCATTTCTGTCCAAAGTGCTGGAGAAAACAGTTGCTGCTCAGCTGCAGGACCACCTACAGCAACACTCTCTGTATGAGAAGTTCCAGTCTGGATTCAGAGCAGCTCACAGTACTGAGACTGCACTGCTGAGAGTAACAAATGATGGCTTCATGTAGGGCTGGGCGATATGGAAAAAATCATATATCACGATATGGACTTTTTTATATCACAATAACGATATATATCACGATATATACAACACGATGTGTGTGTGTGTACAGGAAAAATTTGGACCAAAGTTTTTTTATTTTATTATTTTACTACAGATAGTTACAATTATAAGAATGTGAACAAAAAGAACAAGGAAATTTGGACCAAAGTAGAAACTAGATCTACCTAAGATCCATCTTAATTCAAGGAGTACGATTATGGAATGACTTAAGGGCGAGATACACTCGAGCGTCCTCACGATACGCCAATACGCAGCGTACGTATGCCCCGTACGCAGCGTAGCCCCGCGTAGCCCCTCAGGGCAAGTACGCGCAAAGGTATTTTTTTACTACGCATACGCGATCCGCGTGCGCGATACGCGGTGTCTGACCATAAACTTCCCGGCGCCGGACTGTTTTGTATGTTACACAAATGAAATAAATTCCCCTTCTTTATCGCTGATCGGGCCTTTTCTTTTGTTTTTTTGCCTAAAGTCAAGTAACCGCTTCTTCCTCCGTTCACTCGATGATTGAAATGAATGAATTCAGGTCCTACCTTGGTGCGCGATGTTTTAATATCCCCTGGTGGGCTGTGTGCTGCAGGAAAAGCGCTCCCTGTTATTATTTTTATTTCTGAGAGAACTTTTTATAACATATATAGTAGAAACAGCGCATCAGAACACCGCAGAAGTCTGAGCGAGCTGCTCATGTTAAAGGTTTCACTTTCAACTAGGTTTCACATTCAGCTGACTGAGCGCTGTCAATCAATTCAGTAGGCGTGTCAGCAAGTGACCAATCAGCGTGCTCAGTTGTCCCCTTCGTGTGCAGCAGCTCATATTACAACAAGGAGAACGTCTGAGCTGAGTCAGCTGAAGTGAAGCAGCCGCTCCGTATACGCGCGTATACGTCCGTATACGCGCGTATACGGAGTCTGCTTCACTGTATCTCGGCCTTAAATGCCAAATGACAAATGTTAAGGAAGCCAAATTATTCCTTGTATTTAAGAAGCTAAAAAAAAATAAATGAATCTAATTTAATGTGTGATATATGTGAATTGAAAATTGACTGAGTTATTTACTTCTTTTGTTATTATAGAAAATATTGTTTGAACTGTTATTAGATGAATAAGGAGCAGATTTAATAAGATTTATTCTTCATCTGCTACCTTTCATTTTATTATTTTTTTTATTATGAATACGTTAATTGTTGTATTTCATATTATAAAATGAATAAACAAACAAACAAACAAACAACTCCTTTTCTACTTTGGTCCAAATTTTTCCTGCAGGTGGCGGTAAAACAACAGCTGCTAATGAAACTCACGAAGAAGAAATCCGCTCTGAAGTTTGAGTAAACAAAGCAAGAAACAGAAAAGAGAAAACGTTGCGTTTGATTGCGGTTCTGTTGTGTCTCTGGTCTGTTTTGTATTGGTTAACTGGACCCGAGTTCGGACTCGGTTGGACTCTGGGTTCGTGTCCTCTGGACCCATTTTGTCTCCGAGTTTCAGCGGAGCGAAATAATGGAAGCTAACAAGGTGAGCTTCCCCCTCTTTTTGGTAAAAGTTATTCTTCTTGGGCTGCCTGTGCAGCTGTTTTCTCCTTGTTGAGACACCGGCTTCATGCGCCTGCGGCTCTGTTGCTCTCGAGTTTAACAACGTAAAGCATGTGTCGCAAACCCGCGCGTGCGTCAAACATAAAGCAGCGCCGTCATCTCGCAAAACCACAATATGAAGCTTCTTTGCGACAGTTATTTTTTTATTCTTATTTATCACGATAGAGACGATAGAAGGAAAGTAGCACGATAGACACGTTTCTATCGTCCCCACGATATATATCGTCATATCGCACAGCCCTAGCCTCATGGCTGCTGACACTGGTTCTGCCTCCATCCTTGTCCTCCTTGACCTCACTGCAGCCTTCGACACTGTGGACCATAGTATCCTCCTCCACCGTCTTCATGTGGAGGTCGGTCTCTGTGACATTGTCCTGGACTGGTTCAATTCTTTCCTCTCCAATAGGCTGGAATGTGTTAGCCTTGGCAATGCCACTTCCCAGACAGTCGGTGTCTCCTGTGGTGTCCCTCAGGGGTCAGTTCTGGGGCCCCTGCTGTTTTCCCTCTACATGCTGCCTTTAGGTCAAATTATTAATCAGTTCAACATTTCTTTTCACTGCTATGCCGACGACACACAGCTTTACATCAGGACTGGAACATCATCATCATCCCTATCTCCGTCTTCACTCACTGTTCTCTCTGCCTGCCTGGAGGAAATAAAGGCATGGATGAATCAGAACTTTCTTCAATTAAACTGCTCGAAGACTGAGGCCATATTGATTGGCACCCCTCACCAGATACAAACATCAACTTTAACAACAATCTCCTTCTCTGGTCAAGACATCCCCCTCTCCACCTCTGTTACAAATCTTGGAATAAAAATGGACTCTCATCTTACATTTGAAAATCACATTAAGCATCTGTTTAAAACCTGCTTCTTCCATCTTCGAAACATCTCCAGACTTCGCCCATCTCTGACTTTTCCTGATGCTGAGAAACTCGTCCATGCCTTTGTCTCCTCCAGGCTCGACTACTGCAACTCCCTGTTTATTGGTATCCCTGGCAAAAACCTTCAGAAACTTCAATACATTCAAAACAGTGCAGCAAGGATTCTGTTGAGAGTTCGTAAATTTGAACATATTACACCCATTCTCCATAACCTCCATTGGCTTCCTGTCACCTACAGAATTCAGTACAAAACTGCTCTCATTACCCATCAATGCTTGCACGGCACTTCACCTGACTATCTAAAGGACATTCTTGCACCATATTCATCCACCCGGTCTCTACGATCACAGAACAGTAATTTCCTTCATATTCCTCGGACCAAATTGAGGACCATGGGAGACCGAGCATTCTGTGTGGCTGCCCCCCGCCTGTGGAACTCCCTCCCTGACGACCTGAGAGCTCCACAGTCACTGGTTGACTTTAAAAGCAGCATAAAGACCTTTCTTTTTAAGCAAGCCTATTCTGCCTCCACATGATTTTATCTTTGATCTTAGCTGATATCATTATTGATTTTACTTGATTTTATCACTTGTTTTATTTTATTTATTTTTTAAGCAAGCCTAATCTGCATCCACATGATTTTATCTTTGATCTTAGTCGATATTATTATTGATTTTATTTGATTTTATCACTTGTTTTATTTTGATCTTTGCTTTGTTACACTTTGTAGCACTTTGAGATTTTTATTAATGAAAAGTGCATTATAAATGGAATTCATTATTATTATTATATTCATACTACTGTTAACATTTACTACTGCAACTCCCTGTTTATTGGAATCCCCAGCAAAAACCTTCAGAAGCTTCAATACTGTATATTTGAAACAGTGCAGCCAGGATTTTATTGAGAGCTCGTAAATTTGAATATATTACACCCATTCTCCATAACCTCCATTGGCTTCCTGTCACCTACAGAATTCAGTACGAATTGCTCTCCTTTCCCACCAATGCTTAAAGCTGCTGTATGTAACTTTTCTAAAAATGTATTTTTAACATATTCACTCTGTCACTAGCTCTTGACAGACTGATGTTAGACAGGTAATCTCTGAAAAAAATCTATAGTCCTCTGGCTTCTCCAGGTGGTACTACAAGCATTTCTAAAAACCCACAGTGACACGCCATTAACCAACCAATAAACCGCGATAATAGCTCCATGCTGAAACGCGCCCAGGAAATTTTGTTCCGCGGTGCATATATTCCCCAGTTAAAAACGTTTAAGTGAAAAAATAACTGAAACGGTACGCGGGTGGACCGAACCGAACGTGGTGTACCGAAATGATTCTGTACACCCACTTGTACCGTTACATGCCTAATCCTACAAGATACGTTCCTTGAGTTATCTCTAATGGCAGTTGGTAGAGAAAAATGGAAGATGGATTGTTTTGAAAATACTCCACAGACTCCTCCCCCCAACCAATCAGTGACCGACAGTGTTTCTGACATCATGGCTCGCCTCGCTTGGACCCCTTGAGAAGCAGGGCCAGAATTATCGAGGAGAGCAGGTCCGAAGTACTAATGGAAAATACCTCAAACACGGGTCGAGCTGGAAATATGCGACCCGCGCCGTGACAGTGGAAAAGGGACATTAGGGTCCGGTTCAAGATCCCCTGGGGCCTGGTTGTGAATTTTTAGTTTACCTTTTTCAATCCTAATTTTTGTACTTGGCCTTCCCGATCCCTTGTTCCACAGACTTGTAATGGTTTTCTTAGTGTTCAGTAATCAGGTGAAGTCTAAAAAGTTAATCTGTAATGTCTGTTTTTACAGGAACAGGAAGGTGGTGAACTATTCACAATTCAACGAGTCTGACGATGCAGGTGGGTAAACGTGTTTCCATTTCATTCTTATCCTTTAAATATCGTACAGAGATTTTCTGAGAAATTATTTTAAAACCGGTTGTGGCGTTTAAAGTTTGGACTACCGTACTTTTTGGCATAGAAGTTGCAGTTTTTTACCTATTTTGCATGTCCGGCGACTTGTACGGTGAAGCGACGTATTAATGGATTTTTCCCCATATTTTTAGACCAATTTTTTGGCTGAGATATGACCGTTTCCATTCATTTTGACGGAAAAAAATGGAGTAGTACCACTTTCGGCAGCTAGGGGTGGTAAAGGGCCCTCTAGGCTTTTGACGACTACCGGTGTACCTGTATGTGTACGGATATTTTAGAGCAAAAATAGTCCTGCTGGATGGACGGCATGTGTGCGCACATCATGCTGCAATTTAAAGATAAAATTAAAGTGTTTAACTTATCGCATTTACGGTCTATAAGTCGCACCTTTTTGCCTAATTCGCATGCCCTGCGACTTGCATCTCTTTAAAATTTAACAAGATAAACACCTTAAAAAATATATTTGTTTGCTGACATTATAGTAAAGCTGTGTGTGAGCTGAACTTTTCCTTAATAAATGAACGTAATTGTCAAATCTGCTGGATTTAAATAGTTTCGTTACGTCGGATCAACAAAACGTTAGATGTGTTGCTGCTACAGATCTAGGGCCAGTTTACACGGCGCGTATTTTTAGTGTAACCGCTACTTTCTCTTTGCGACTTTGCTTATCGCCTACACGACGCTGCTGGCCCCCCTCGATGACTCCGATACTTTTCTGACCCTGCTCTCAAGGTGGAAGTTTTTCGCAGACCCCCCGTTGATAATGTAAACATCTCCCGTGGAGCTTTTGTTTGAACACATGCACGCAGCACGCACGCGCAGACAGCCGGCATTTTAACAATGGCGGTGGACTGGACAGTGGACACACGCACCACTTTCTGAACTATAGCTGATGGAATATATTTTGATTCTCATATTTAATTATTCTACACCTTACCTGCATCTGTGTTGGAAGAGAGCCAGCTGCCTGGATCCAGTTGTCTGTTAACGAGGCAGTCGGACATTTCACGTGTCACGCTGCACTATAACATACTAAATGTGCTATATATTAACAGTTTAACAATAATAAACAGTATTTATGTTAGCGTGGGAGATATTTACATTTATCTGAGCTAAATGAAGCTATCTGGACTCGTTACGTCATGCCTAACATGCTGCATGTTGAAAATGAAGACACCAGGTTGATTTTTAATTTATTTATTTATTCAACACCACAAACTCATGTCACAAACACTGAGAATTAAATTGAACACTTTTAAAAACACGTTAACCGAACTTTAATGAACTGGACTCTGTTGTTCATCCTGGTGGACACTGTCACTGGACCCACATCCGAACCGCCGGTCCGCTTCGTGGAACAGCTTCGACCTCGCAGGAAAAAAATAAAAATAAAACCTCAGTTGGTTGTTCTGTGATCGAACTAAACACAAGGAAACATTATTAAGAACATTGTTTACCTTGTAGCGCTGCTGTAAATCAGCTGATTCTCACGGACTAAAGTCAGACATGTTGACTCGGTTCCGGTCCAGTCAGCAACTGGTGCGCAGATGAAGCGGTCCACTTGGTGTCAAATCTGTTGACTCTTGTCCAAATTCCAGCTTTAACTTGTTGTTAACTTGTTGACAACAACTTGTAGTTAGCTGAACTTTTAGCCAGAGAGGAAAACAGGCTGCCTCGTGTGCTCTGTTTGTTTACCTCAGGCAGCAGTGGCACGCGTGCGCAGTAGTGAAGGTTCCAAAAATCACAGCGCCATCTACAGGCCCAGCATGGTAACTACAGTAAATTCATGAGTACGGGGGGTGGGGGGGAGAGAGTCGTATCCACAGAATTCGCCCATGTCAACGCAAAACTTTCAACCTAATTAACATACCCAAAAGTTGCGTTTCCCCCACACAGTGTCCGTGTAAACAGGGCCCTAATCTTCGTGAAACAACGTCCACACACAGCTTTGGACCTGCGCTCGTCTTTTAACAAGGAAGCCAAAACAGGACACCGCTACGAGAAGCTAGGTTGCTAATGCTAAGCGTGCTGCAGATAATGGCGCAGTGCTGAAACTCGCATAGGAACTTAAGTTCCGCGGTGCATATTCTCCCGTTAATAACGTTTAATGAGTGAAAAAATAACCGAAACGGTACGCAGGTGGACCGAACGTGCCGTACCGAAACGGTTCGGTACACCCACGTGTACCGGTACATCCCTAGTTTTTACTGTGTTAATCTTGTAAAGTCCTTCCGTGCTCGCTTGCTCCTGTGGCCGCCATATGCAGCAGGGCGGTGACGCGTAACATACTCGACGCGTCAGCGGTGACGCATAATAGATGCGACGTATACGGAGGTGCGACACGTTTATGGATTTTTCCACTTTAGACATAATTGGACTTTGCAACATATAGGGCGGTGCAACTTTTCACCCGGAAAATACGGTATATGATTGTTTAACATTTGACTCAAGTGTACCCCTTACATTATTCCAACAGATACAGATCAGTGATGCATCAAACGATCTGCACCAGATTTATTGTGCTTCATCAGTGACTACTTTTATACACATTGGTATTGTTGTTGAAAATTTTACTCCAGTGCACCCCCTAGCTCAGTGATATATAATCCCATCTGCACCAGATTTTTTGTACTTGATCAATGAGCACTTAGAGACAAATTGGTATTGTGGATTCATGACATCACTTAAGCCCTGCCCACTCACACAAGAAATTCACGATTATTGGGTGACTTCCAGCTTTGTCCTGTGTAACATATGACTGAAACTGTATTTGCTAACTGTTGATCCTAGTTTTTACTGTGTTAATCTTGTAAAGTCCTTCCGTGCTCGCTTGCTCCTGTGGCCGCCATATGCAGCAGGGCGGTGACGCGTAACATACTCGACGCGTCAGCGGTGACGCATAATAGATGCGACGTATACGGAGGTGCGACACGTTTATGGATTTTTCCACTTTAGACATAATTGGACTTTGCAACATATAGGGCGGTGCAACTTTTCACCCGGAAAATACGGTATATGATTGTTTAACATTTGACTCAAGTGTACCCCTTACATTATTCCAACAGATACAGATCAGTGATGCATCAAACGATCTGCACCAGATTTATTGTGCTTCATCAGTGACTACTTTTATACACATTGGTATTGTTGTTGAAAATTTTACTCCAGTGCACCCCCTAGCTCAGTGATATATAATCCCATCTGCACCAGATTTTTTGTACTTGATCAATGAGCACTTAGAGACAAATTGGTATTGTGGATTCATGACATCACTTAAGCCCTGCCCACTCACACAAGAAATTCACGATTATTGGGTGACTTCCAGCTTTGTCCTGTGTAACATATGACTGAAACTATATTTGCTAACTGTTGATTACCACACATGACATGTTGAAAAGCCTAACGGAAGTGCTCATCAAAACATTTGCCACAAAACAGGACATCCCAAAAACTCCTGTCTGGAAAGTCGCATTTCAGTCAAACTTGGAAGGCTTGCAGCTGGACTCGTACTGATATGAACAGAGTGCGCACTCTGGTGGACGCGTGCGGGAATGGAAGAGGAGCATTTACCATTATGGCCGCGTTTCTGGAGCTCTTGAGTTCGCAGGTGATTTAGAAGATTTGGCAAATGCGCATCCTGGCGACCGGGTGCGGGATAGGCACGAGAGCATTCGAGATGGCGACTGGGAGGATTAGCTGGAGCTCACGTGGTCGCCACAATAAGGCCAGAGCAACGCTTTGCTGCGAGAGCCTCAATGCTGCTTGCAGCTTTAATTCTTGTTGGCTTTGATATCAATGGATAAAGATTTAAACTATACATTGAATTTATAAATGCAATGATGTTATTTGAATCTTTTATTTCCCAGATCAATATTAAAGTCTCCACACAAAAGAACTTTTTTATTAAAACTATACAGCCAATATATAACCAAACATTTTGTTTTGTATATTTTGTATCTAAAATAAATGTGGGATGGAGAGACTAGGCCTGCAACAACTGTTGCCCAGGTTCTTCATCAGGCTGAGCGATATGGGAGAGTGGCAAAGAGAAAGACACTGTAGAAGAAAACTTTGAAAGTTCAGTTTCTTTTTATACTTTCTTTTTTTGTTATTTTTTGGTGTAACTGAGACCCTGAGTCTATAAATTCGTTCCACCTCATATACAGTATGTGATGTGAATGACAATAAAATTGACTTGAACTTGAATCTAGATCCTTTACCACAGTTATCTGCACGTTGTTGGTTGTTCTTCAATTCAATCAGCTGGTTTGATTTGTTTTTGTACATTAATTAAAAACTTTCCCACCTTGCTGCAGCAGACTGCAGCCCTCTGCTGGACTGTCTGTGGTTTGTTCAATTACAAGAAAAAGAAATTCAGCTTTTTGAGTGTTAAACAGCCTATTGCTCATATTTACAGATTACAGTGACTGTAGTTTCCAAAGTCTGAATTTAATGATCCCACTGGACATTTTTAACCCTTTCATATTAGGGTCGGTCTTGACTTTATAAATAAAGTTGACACAAACATCCTGACATAATTGTTGGTTTTGTATCAGGTTATATTGTTTAATTTGATGGGTCTAAGAGCTGCTAACATATCTGTTGTTCACCTGTGTTTTTTGTAAACATGCACAGATCTGGTTTGATTCTCTCTTTCTCTCTGCAGATGAGGAGTACAATGACAATAAGCCGAAGAAGGTGCGCACAGCCCCTCGTGAGCCCAAACACAAGCGCTCAAAGAACTCACAGGAAGACAGGTTGGTGTTTGGTTCACAGCAGTGAAGGTTCTTCCTGTCTGGTCACTTTTCACATCGTGGTTCATTTTACAGCTGTAGCCTTTGGATTATCAGCAGATAGGCAAGAGGATTCCTACTCAAGTTTCAGTCACAACCTTCGTTAATGTGAGCTGAAACAAAACTTCACTTTGTTAAAAACTACCTAAAATTAAATAATATAATGTCGAAATAACAAAACTACTTTTTTATTTTATTTAACAAGGTTGAGGATGGATTTTTCTTTGTTGAAATGTTTAGTCTTTTATCCAAAAGACTTTTCCAGTCTGAGGCACTGCAATAAACTCAAGTCTTATTAACGTATTTTCTGCCGTACACGTTGCACTTCCCTATACATTGCATCAGTCCAATTATGTCTAAAAAGGTGGAAAAATCCATAAATATGTAGCTTCGCTGTATACATCGCGTCTATTATGTGTCACTGCTGACGCGTCGCTTTTGTTACGCGTCACCTCTGACAACCCGGAAATGTGGACCGGTGTTGTGCCAAAAATCGATTGCCTGCCAAATGGCGGCCGCGGGAGCGTTCACGGGAGGACTTTATCTAAATTAACATTTTAAAACAATTATTTGTTTGCTCGAAAATATATTAAACGTGTCTTAGTCTACCTTTTGCTTAATACTGTAAATGCACTTTGACGGTCAAATCAGCTGTATTTTACATCCTGATTCATGGAAGTGGCGGGCGCACGCAGAGGGATGAGCCTCTGCATTTCTTTGAAATTTATCAAGATAAACATAAAAACAATTATTTGTTTGCTCGAAATCATACCAAAGGTGTGTCTCAGTCTAACGTTTGCTTAATAAATGCACTTTAATGGTCAAATTAACTAGGGATGCACCGATAAATCGGCCGGCCGATCGATCGGCCCTGATTTCCTTAATTTGGGGAGATCGGTGATCGGCCGATCTTTAAACATACCTGCAAACTAGTTACCTTTCGGCGAATTTCGCCGTTTTCAAAGCAAAATATATCATTTACGTGATTCGTGTAGATCCGATGAGTTTTTGTTTTCGGGGGTGGGGGGGGAGGTCAGACCCGTGACAGATTAGAATGCATCATTTCCCACTGACTGGATTTCAAGACAGAGCAAGGCATCTTGTCGATAATAAAACATCTTTGTTGGAGCGCAACATTTTGGCCAATCACAACCTCAGGATAGATAGGGGGAGGAGACGACAGCGAAATCTTTGAACTGAAGTTTTAAAAAAAAACTCTGCAGCGCGACTCCAGAGCTCTGCGCGCGGAGGTTCAACAGAGCGCGAGGGAGGCGGAAGAGAGCAGAGAAAACAACTCCTCCAACGTGTGGGAGCTCTTGAAGCTTCACAAAGATAAAAAAAAAACTGTGCAACATGCAGTTTTGAAAAAGTGATGACACGACACGAGAGAACCACGCTGATGAAAACATGACAGAGTCGTGAACTAACTAACTTCACCACGGTGTGTATCACTAAATCAGAAAACTGTAAAAAAGCCCCTCCTAAATTCACTCTTGGTGGTTATTAAAATGTCACCTATTCATTGGGTAAAGTTAACATTTTTATACATGCAGTTGAGTGTCACCATAATTGTTTAGTAAAATGGCATGTTGTGTTACAAATAAAACTAAATATAAAGTAACAAAATAAAAGTAAATTGCACCCCTAAAGCCACTGTGATAAAGTGTCACATTAATTTCATTATCTTAGCCACAGGAGTGAGTTTAAAAACAGGATGATGTCTATATGAACTAGTTGAATGAGGTGTCTCTAAAATATCCTGATGCATTATCAATAATAATTAAAACAATTTTAAATCTGTCCACAGGACCTGACTATTTTGTTAGATGTCTCTAAAATAGTTATTGAATCAAGTGTTTACATGTAGGTAAACCTAGATGTTTAACAACTTGTTAAAATACACCAGAATGCAGGAAATGGCATCTACTTTATTCAAAAAATTCTGGCAAAACATTTAAGAAATGAGTTTTTACTGTTAGTAAGTTTTATTTATATAGCACATTTCACAGACATGAGTCACAAAGTGCTTTACAAAAGGAAAAATAAAATTGTAAAATCACAGAAGTACTATACAAAAAGGTAAAACATAACAAACTCTAAAATCAATGTACAAAATTAACCAAAAGCCTGTCTGAAGAGATAAGTCTTAAGTTTTTAAATGCATCTGTTGACTCAGAGCGGCGCATTGTTAGCAAAATGTTCTGCTGTATTTGACTTGCTGCTGTTGTTGATTTGTTGATTTTTTGGTTGACACAATCTTTCCTATCTATGTTCTCATTAAATCAGGTTAGTAAATTACTTACCTGAAGCATGTTAAAAAATTTACAAAATCTTTCGGGGTGGGGGGGTGTTTGGCGCAACGTTTGACACCTTTTTCATCCCTTCTGAGTTTGCAGGTACTGTATGTTTAAATGAGAAGCCGATTTTATCCACCGATCGCATCTGCCTCCGCAAAGGTCGGAAAATCATGAAAATTTAGGGTGCATTTTGACCTTTTAACACCTGAAAATCGGTATCGGCCAAAATCGGAATCGGCAGGTCAAAATCGGAATCGGCAGGTCAGACTTTCTAAAAATCGGTGATCGGCCAGAAAATTGAAATCGGTGCACCCCTAAAATTAACTGCATTTCACCGAGGCGGTGCAGCTGGTTTAACTTGCTCCAAGCAGCAAGCAGAACCAAGGTGGGGGTTATATGGCAATCTGATTGTGTCATTAATAGCTGGTGAATATTCTCAGTCATCCAGGACATGGTAAATTCAAAAAAGTTCAAGACAAAAACAATAAAGTACAAAGTAAAGCATAATAAATAAGGTCCAGTTGTTTGTCTTGAACTTTTTTGAATTTGTCATTATAGACTCGTGGTTTACATGATACAACGGCATGCCTTACTACTACTACTACTACTACTACTCTGCTGCCATCTAGTGGCTGAAAATGATACTGTTCAAGTGACTTTAAACATCTGTTAAGTTCATGGAAAAAAACCAATGCAGACTTGTTCCTGTTTTTAGTTTTGTATTCCGTCTTACAACCTAGCTGTTTTTAGTTTTGCATTCCGTCTTACAACCTAGCTGTTTTTTTTTGTTACATTGTTTTAAATACCATTTTATTTTCACTTGTTAAAAAAAGTTCTTAATGTGCACGCATCCCTTATGATTACAGGATATCCGCGGGGTTGTAAAATGTATTAAAAGGTAGTAAATAAAATTAACACAAATTACGGCTATTAAAAAGTAATAAACGTCATCTGACGAGGTATTTAAAAACCTACACAACTATATTTTTCCCGTTCTATTGGCGAAAAAAATCCTGTGAATTTATTTATCTTTTCTAATTTTATGTCCTAGTAGGACCTTAGCTAAATCATTGACGTCATATCATCGGTCGATATGTCGGTCGAGTGCACGTTCGTGCCTACAGCCGACCGAGGGCCGACAGTTTCCAGAACCGTCATGGGGAAATGTAAGTTTTCAGACCTCTGGTTAGAGGACGCCAGATTCAGACTGGCTTCAGCCAACAGCCGAGATGCTTATGCTACGTTCACACCGAACGCGTTTTGAGTGGCCAAAAAGCGCGAAACGCCTCAAAGTGGACGTACTGGTGTTCAGACCGGAATGAAACGCAGCAGCGGTGGCGGGGTGTGGCAGGAGCGTCTTGATTCTTTTTCCGGTCTGATGTTTTGTTGTTGTCTGTTCTCAAAATGGCGGATGAACTGGAGACAATTGGCTTAATGTATGTACTGAGTAAAGTAGCACACCGACGACGTGCAAGGTGCCGTGTCTGGGTTCACGAAACAATTCAGAGGCGTTCGGACTTAGGTGAGTTTCACCATTTAATCCAGGAGCTGCGCATGAACGAGCTGCGCTGTTTCTGTCTCTCACAAACAATACGTCAAACTTGCGCAACATCCGTCCCCTCGTTACCACGTCACATAGCTGACTCTCCCTGATTGGTTGTCATGTCAAGACGCGTTGAGCGGCGAAAGTTCCGATTTTTCAACTCAAGCGGCGGCTGCCGCGGGCACCGCATGCACGGAAAACGCTCTTGCCGCCCCTTCCGCGCCGCTCAAAACGGACGTGACGCGACGCACGACCCGTAGAGGCGCGTCCCCCATTGACTTTGCATGTAAACCAGCCGCTCCTGCAGCTCAAAACGTGTTCGGTGTAAACGTACCATTATTGTCATGTCTATAAAAAGAAACCGGAAGCAGGAGCGCGGCTCGTTTATCCGAAATTTAACAAGAAAAACACCTAAACAATTATTTGTTAGCTCGAAATCATAGCAAAGGTGTGTCTCAGTCTAACGTTTTCTTAATAAATGTACTTTAATGGTCAAGTCAGCTTTATTTAAAAAGTAGTTTTGCATTGGTTCGCCATGAACGTGCAGAGGGAGGAAAAAGGAGGAGGGAGGAACGCAGCTTCTTTCTCTGAAATTTAACAAGAAAAGCACCTAAACAATTATTTGTTAGCTCGAAATAATAGCAGAGGTGTGTCTCAGTCTATCATTTGCTTAATAAATGTACTTTAAGGGTCAAATTTGCCAGGGTGTTGCAGCTTTGACGGTTTCAAGCAAAGAGCAGAATGGTGGGGAGAGTATGGCAGGCCGATTGTGTCATTAATAGCTAGTGAAGCCAGTCATCCAGGACATGGTAAATTCTAAAAAATGCAAGAACAAAACAATAAAGTATTAAGTATAGTATAATAAATAAAGTCCAGTTGTTTTTGTCTTGAACTTTCTTGAATTTGTCATTATAGCCACGCTTTCCTATTACATGATACAACAGCCAACCTCATGCCATACATCTGTTACTACTGCTATCAAGTACTGCTGTTTCTTTTTTTTTTCTTTTTTTTTCAGTCAGAATGAATGTAAACGGTCATATCTCAGTCTAAAAATGGTTTATAAATATGGGAAAAAATCTATAAATATGTCACTTCGGCCTACAAGTTGCAAGGCATGTAAATTATGCAAAAAAAAACTGTGACATAGGATAAAAAATCCAGTAGGTAGTCCCCGACTTACGAGCGCTCTTACTTACGAGGTCCCGGACTTACGAATATGCATCTCTTTTTAAATAAATGAATAAATGTACAGTACTGTACAGTCAACAAGCACTTAGCCTATCCTAACACAGTTTTTAAAGATGAAGTAGTGAGTTGAGTTGTCTCCGGGAGGAGGCCCCAGAGGAAGACCCAGGACACGCTGGAGGGATTATGTTTCTCGGCTGGCCTGGGAACGCCTTGGGATTCCCCCAGAGGAGCTGCTCCATGTGGCTGGGGAGAGGGAAGTCTGGGCCTCCCTTCTTAGGCTGCTACCCCCGCGACCCAACCCCGGATAAGCGGACGAAAATGGATGGATGGATGGATGGAGACAGGAGTGGAGCCTGCTGGGGAGAAGGGAGACAATTCAACTGACTCATTAACTGTGTTAGGATAGGCTAAGTGCTTGGTGACTGTACAGTACTGTACATTTATCTATTTATAAATAAAAAAATAAATATATACTGTACAGTATATTTTTAATAAATAGATAAATGTACAGTACTGTACAGTCACCAAGCACTTAGCCTATCCTAACACAGTTTTTAAAGATGAAGGAGTGAGTGGAATTGTCTCCCTCCTCCATGCAGGCTCCATTCCCATAAAGGGAGCTAGCTCCCTTTATGTGAAAGGGAGACAATTAAACTCACTCCTTCATCTTTAAAAACTGTTAGGATAGGCTAAGTGCTTGGTGACTGTACAGTACTGTACATGTATTTATTTTGTGATCCTACTTACGAATTTTTGACATACGAGCGCCCCCCTAGTGACGGAACTCACTCGTAAGTCGAGGACTACCTGTAGTTATTCTTTTTCTCCCTCTCTTTTTGAATTGTGCATGTTTTCAGTGTTGAATCCTTTTAACTAAACTGTTCTCTTTTCAAGTTTACAGTTTTTTTCGTTTGCCATTAGAGATTAGGTTGTGTGTGGGAACAATTAAATAACTTTGTCTTGGCTTAGATTTAAAAAACAAATAGGTCAGTGCTTTTATTCATGCAAGAAGCAACTTGATGTATCCAGTAATTGTTATAAAACTACATTTACTACCAAAGTTTAGGAAGAAGATGACAGTAAATCTATCACTTTACAATTACCGTAGTTGCTCTGAACTGAACCGTCTGTTGTTGTCTTTGTCCACTGTTGTCATCACTCTGTTAAAATTGGGTCTCTCCTGTAAATGAGTCCCTGAGGCTCAATGGGATTAACCTGTCTAAATAAAGGCTGAATGAATGGTGGTCTGCTGTACCAGGTCATCTTGTTTTCTCTTCCAGTGAGGACTCTGATGAGAAGCTCTCCAAAGCTAAACGTGACTCTGCAGGTACCGGTAAGTTGGTCTGTTTCATGACTCGTCAGTTTGTCCCTGCTGGACACCCAGGGGCTGGCTCTCTGAATTCCATTGGTGTTTTGCTGCAGATGATTTAGGCAGCGATGAGGAAGACAATGACTTTGGAGAGGAGGAGGAGGAAGAAGGAGGAAGTGACTATGAAGAAGAAAAGGGGAAGAAGGGAAAAAAAGCCAAGGTGGAAAAGCCCATCAAGAGGGGCCCAAAAAGAAAAAGGGCTGCAGGTAACGCCACATTTTGTTTCTACATGTTGAAACAGAACACAGGATGAGTCATCTTTAAACACAGCAGAGACCTGGTTGTTTTTATCCATTTGTTGATGACTGGAGATATTTTTACACATTTTTCTTCACAACTAAGGCCCTAAAATGTGTTTATTTGGTTACAAATATTTCATTTATTTCAAACTACAGGTAGTCCTCGACTTACGAACGAGTTCCGTTCCTACGCACCGTTCGTAACACAAAATCGCCGTAAGTTGGAGCACATACAAAAAAAAAATCATATATATTTTTTTAAATAAATGTACAGTACTGTACAGTTACCAAGCACTTAGTCTATCCTAACACAGTTTTTAAAGATGGAGTGAGTTGAATTGTCTCCCTTTCACATAAATGGAGCTAGCTCCCTTTATGTGAATGGAGCCTGCTAGGGAGGAGGGAGAGTAAGTCGAGGACTACCTGTACTGTACATATTTTCTGTTTTGTTTTTCTAAGCTCCATATTTTTACTATAAAAATTATTAGAAACGTGAGTATTTGAACATACAGCAGCAACATGAGAGCTACAAGAATCAACAAATGAACAAAATAAGGTATTTGTTTCACCAAGAGACAATGTCCCAGTCCTTAATAGAGACGGGCAGAGTCTTTAGAAGTCCCAGAATCAGCTGACGGGGATGGTTGGTCCCATTACAGCTTCAACCTCCAGGTTTGTGGTTGGAGATCTGATATCCACCTGTCTGAGGCTGCCTTCACATTAAAGGTAAAAGTGCTCCATATCTGACTTTTTTTTCTTCTCCCCATGACTGAATGAACATGACAAATTTTTACAGCCTGGCCTATATGGGAATTTTGGCTAACTAATACCAATATTGGGAGGGGCAGGTGACAGCCCATAACCAATACAAGTGGCTGAACATTTTTGAGCTTTGTACACCCCCAAGAATCTAAGAAAACAGCAAGTGGAGCGCTTAGTGCAGCTGTTACAAAAAATGAAGCTAAGCTAATCAGATCCACGCTATACGTAGTCCCACAGTAGGTTTACAAGTGGTGTATTGGTCATAAAAACAGTCTTTCTAATGTACAATCACATTTTCTAACCTCCACTATTCACCATGAAGTAGTGATGCGCGATATATACTCGGTGCTATTTTCCGGAAACACAATATACCTTTCCACTTCTACGCTGATGACTGTCAAATCTACTTCCCCCTAAGACAAAATGGTACAGGCTCTATTCAACCTCTGCTCGACTGCCTGGCTGACATCAGGGACTGGATGGCTTTAAATTTCTTAAGCTTCAATGATAAGAAGTCTGAAGCCATATTGTTCCTTCCCAATGACACAACCTCAAACCACTGCATTGACCTGTCTGCTCTACCCCTGTCCGAAAAACAAAAAGTCAAAAATCTGGGAGTGATAATGGATCCTTCCATGAAACTCAACAGTCATGTAAACATGATCGTCAAATCCTGTTTTTTCCAGCTGAGGCGTCTGTCTAAGCTGAAGCCCATATTATCCAAAAAGCACCTGGAGACAGTGATTCACGCATTCATTACATCTAGGCTTGATTACTGCAATTCACTTCTGTTTGGCGTCAGTCAAGCCACCATTGCACGATTACAACTGGTTCAGAACGCAGCTGCCCGATTTTTAACCAGCACACGCAAAAGAGAGCACATTACACCAGTCTTGGCCTCCCTTCACTGGCTACCGGTTCATCTTCGAATCCAATTCAAAATTCTCATGTATGTCTACAAATCGCTGAACAGTCTCGCCCCCGCCTATCTCTCGGATCTGATACACCCATATGTCCCTCCACGTGCTTTGAGGTCAGAGGATCAGGTACTCTTAATAGTTCCAGAAACTCGCCTTAAGCGCAGGGGTGACAGGGCGTTCTCTGTAGCAGGCCCAAGACTCTGGAACGAGTTACCGCTGCTCATCAAACAGGCCCCCTCCCTCTCGGTTTTCAAATCCCGGTTAAAAACTCACTACTACTCCATTGCTTTCAATGCCAGCTGATTTGTATTGGATCGTTTGATTTATGATCTGCAATGTTTTTATGTTTTTCGTGTTGTACTTCATTGTCTGTGTTGCCTGTTGCGTGTTTGTTTGTCCAGCACTTTGGTGTGGACTTGTTCCTGTTTAAAGTGCTTTATAAATAAAATGGTATGGTATGGTATATACAATATACGGTAGAAACGATAGACAATTAGCCTACGATGGAGATCTGTCTTCTACCGGCTAACCGCAAAATCAGAGTTGTCAGATTTAATCTTTACTTTTTTTAGTTTAAAACTGTGCATAAGTGGTGTTGAAGTGGACAATCAGAGTTGTCAGAGTTAATCGTTACTTTTTTTATGTTGAAAACTGCGTAAGTGGTGTTAAAGTCTTTTCTTCGAGTGCTAAGTAGCGAAGCTATAAGCTAACTACGTCTGGCTTGCTGTAGTGTTGCCATATTTGGATGCATGCGCAAAACGCTGTTCTGGTGAAGTTTTTTTTGTTGTTGTTTTTTTGTCGAAAGTTAAAGTACCGTAAGCGTTGGCCAGCTTTAGAGAAACCTGCCCTCTGATCTGTGAACAGAACGCTGTGTTGTGTGATTGACCATGAAGTTATCAGATGTGTTGCAAAAATATAACTTGGCCTTCCCTTTTCATTGTTTAAACCGTCAGTCACGCATGGTTAAGGTCTAATTATTATTGAGCGTAGCAGAGTTTATAATAATAATTTTTTTACCGAGCAGTAAAGATTTCAGACAAACAATATATTTCATTGAGGACGACGTTACTAACACTGTTATAAGCCCCTTTCATAAGTCAGATCCGCGCAATACCCGCACAGACCAGTCCGGCTTTAATCCCCATCGGGTCATTCATAAAACAAAGTTGAATCCGGCCACGGCCCGCCCTCAATGGAGCATTCACAAAACAATTGGCAGCGCGGGTTGAAAAGAGGCGTGGTGAAAATCTGCAGCTCAGAGGACGTGGTGCCTGCGTGTTTAACGTGGGACCGCAGAGGTGTCTGTAAACAAACATGGCGACGCTAGCGAACATCGTTGTGCTTATCCGAATGCTTTTTTTTTTTTTTTTGCTCTCGCATCAATCCGCTCCAGAAGGGCCCCATCCTTCACTGTACCGGTAAGTCCCTTATTAATTTCCTCCTCTGCGCACAGAGACAGGAGCACACAGGTCTCTGCCTCACCCCAATTAGACATTTCCGCGATGATCAATAAAAAAAGAAAAAGATTCGGCGAATAATAGCGAGTGATGCGCAAGCAAAATACAAATATCATGTTCTTGTTTACACATTTAAATAGAGCGCGACAGTGGGCGCCGGGAGAGTACATGGGAGAGTACGTCATTATTCAAATCAGTTTGAAGCCGCAGCAGCCCGACACCTTTCACAAATCGACAGATCTGGGTTTAATACTACCTCTGCTCGCGTATCGGGCGGATCAGAGGCAAGTAAAATTAACCCGGCAATGCGCGTTCGTGTTTCTTCTGAATGCTCGTTGGAGGACTGAGCATGCATCAAAGCCGGATTGAGCTGTTTTATGAAAGGGGCTATACTTTAACTCTACATTAGATTTATTGTTCTAGATAAAGTTTTACAAGGAAATATCCTATGCTAGTTCATCTAAATGTTAGCTTGCTAACTTGAGAGGCATGTAGCTAATGACAAGTGGTTGGAGGATTGAAGATGATGTATTGTTGTTGATTTATTTTACAGTTACAGTCAGCAAAATATGCCACACAGTATTGCTCACTGCTTCCTCTGTGCTGAAAGTGAACGACCATGACTGAGTTGAGAGTACTCTTCCTGCTCCCTCTGCTGGATACATTGTACAATTATGACTTGTTCCAGCATTTTAGGGGTGAAAATTAGAATTTCTTATATCGGCACATAATGGGATCATTATCGCTGATACCAATAGGCCTCCAAACGTCTATATTGGCCCTGCTGATGTATCGGTCGGGCTCTACTAATTTTTATATGCTCATCGAAGGCAGGCATATTATTCTAACCTAAATCTAATTAAAATCACTGTCCATTTTAAAACCCAAGTTAGAAACTGTTTTCTTTATATGTGGTACCAGAGGACCCAGATCAACAGGGAAGGTTTACAGGAGCCACTAGGACCAAACACCATCACTTCTGTTTTCTTTTCATTAAAATTTAAAAAGTTTAAATACATCCAGGCTTTGATGTCTGCAAGACACAACAGAAGTGGTCTAATTGAGGGGGCATCTTTATTTTTTTAGTGGCGTATAGATCTGACTATCATCAGTGTAACAGTGAAAAAATATCCCATGCTTTCTAAGGATTGATCCCAATTGAAGCAGGCAAAGGGAGAAAAGCAGGGGACCTAAAATAGAGCCCTGTGGAACCCCAAAACACAGGAGCAGTGGAGGATTCAGAACCAGCTATGTTCACAGACATGGTTCTGTCTGCCAGATAGGACCTACCGGTAAACCAATTCAGTGCAGTACCACAGACACCTACTTGGTGCTGTGCACGTGATATTAAAATGTTATGGTCCACAGTATCAAATGCTGTGGTTAGGTCGAGTAGGACGAGAACCACATGTTCACCAGAATCATTGACCATAAGAATATCATTAAAAAATCTGACTAGAGCTGACTCTGTGCTGTGGCGAGTTTTGAAGCCAGACTGAAGGACCCACAGTCCTCAAAAGCCAGCAGCTCCCGTCCGCAGATGGTCCCTTCGCCGGCGGTCTGCTCATTTTATTTCTGCCGGCTGCGCGTTGGGAGCGATCGCTAATACGCTAAAAATTGAACTAAAACGTAAAAATAACAATTATACTTTATTTATAAAGCCATTTAAAACAACCACAGCTGCAACAAAGTGCTGTACACATGAAATTAAGAACATTTAAACAAAAGATGAGATGAAATCAGGAAAAACAACCGTCACGTCTTTTATACTGAAGTGGGTTGAGCCTAACCAGGGGTTGCTAGGTGAGGGGCTGGACTCAGGTTTGGGGTGGGTTGTGGCTGCGGCTTGTGACGTCACAAGCCGCAGGATTTGAAAACGAGACGTATATATCCCAGACAAATAAATCTACTTAGAGTAAATATACCACTGGGTGCATTTCTTTGGCCCTAGGACTGTTTTTTTAAGAAGTAAATACCCAAAGTAGAGTAAAAAAAAACATTAAAAAGTGAATTTTGCGTCTGTGGTCCCCTTTAAGGGAAAAATATGTTGTTTCAAAATTTCATGGCGTCAACAAATCCCAAAAAATTGGGACAAGTCCATTTTTACCACTGTGTGTCATCCCCCTTCTTCTTACAACACTCAACAGACGTCTGGGGACAGAGGAGACCAGTTTCTCAAGTTTAGAAATAGGAATGCTCTCCCATTCATGTCTAATACAGGCCTCTAACTGTTCAATCGTCTTGGGCCTTCTTTGTCACACCTTCCTCTTTATGATGCACCAAATGTTCTCTATAGGTGAAAGATCTGGACTGCAGGCTGGACATTTCAGTACCCGGATCCTTCTCCTACGTAGCCATGATGTTGTGATTGCTGCAGAATGTGGTCTGGCATTATCGTGTTGAAAAATGCAGGGTCTTCCCTGAAAGAGATGACGTCTAGATGGGAGCATATGTTGTTCTAGAACCTGAACATAAATAAAGTATTATTATGGTGAATTTTCTGTCTGTATGTAAACATTCTCTTGTGTAAATTCTGATTCACTCAAGTTAATTTATTGTAACTTCATAAACACATGTATTTAACCCTCACTATTGATGTTTTTAAGATAGAAATAACTATGTGTGTGTGTGCGTGCATGTGTGCAGATGACAGTGATGAAGACAAGGAAGTGAGTCGGAAGCGTACAGTTCGGCAGGCAGCATCCAAGGCAGTGTCCAAGCAGAGGGAAATCTTGTTGGGAGACGGAGGCAGCGAGGATGAGGAGCACGAAGACCAGGAGGAGACGTACTTGGACCGTACGTACAACACACTGCTCTGTGACCAATGTTCCCTCCACTTTTTCATGTGTCTGGGCAAACACACAAGCTCCGTGAGTGCACTGAGGACCACTGTGAGCAACATCAGACGTGCACGCTGTGGTCACACACCAGTATCAAACCTGTTCAAAATCTGGGATCATAGCAAGTTACATGGCTTATTAAAATAATCAAATATAGAAACAATTTCTATTGGTTTACTTTTAATATACGGGATTTGGCCTGCTTCAAATGAAAAAGACAATAATCTTGTTGTTCGTGAGATGAGTACAGGTAGTCCCCGACTTACGTGCGCTCTTACTTACGAGGTCCCGGACTTACGAGTATGCATCTCGTTTAAAAAAAATTTCTTTATTTTTTATAAATGAATACATGTACAGTACTGGACAGTCACCAAGCACTTAGCCTATCCTAACAGTTTTTAAAGATGAAGGAATGAGTTGAATTGTCTCCCTTTCACATAAAGGGAGCTAGCTCCCTTTATGGGAATGGAGCCTGCAGGGAGGAGGGAGACAATTCAACTGACTCCTTAACTGTGTTAGGATAGGCTAAGTGCTTGGTGACTGTACAGTACTGTACATTTATCTATTTATAAATAAAAAACAATAAATAAAAATACTGTATATACAGTACTGTATATTTTTAATAAATAGATAAATGTACAGTACTGTACAGTCACCAAGCACTTAGCCTATCCTAACACAGTTTTTAAAGATGGAGTCAGTTGAATTGTCTCCCTCCTCCCTGCAGGCTCCATTCCCATAAAGGGAGCTAGCTCCCTTTATGTGAAAGGGAGACAATTCAACTCATTCCTTCATCTTTAAAAACTGTGTTAGGATAGGCTAAGTGCTTGGTGACTGTCCAGTACTGTACATGTATTCATTTATAAAAAAAAAGTTAAATTATTTTTTATTTTTTTATTTTTTACTACTATTTGATCCTACTTACGAATTTTTGACATACGAGCCCCCCCTAGGGACGGAACTCGCTCGTAAGTCGGGGACTACCTGTAGTATGTTCGTTATGGCTTGGGTGAGGGTCCTGCTCTGGAAGATGGTTAGCAACACAATGGCCATTGGTGTCAGAAGCATGCGTGCGTGTGTGTGTGTGTTGGAGGGCACACTGGTAGGGGTGGTCTGGTGAGTCCTCCCCCAGAAATTTTTGAATTAAGTAGATGCCATTTCATGCATTATGTTGCGTTTTAAAACATCTAGTTTTATCTACACAAGTAAATACGATTCAATAACTATTTTAGAGTTAATGGCACAAGAAAACATAGCCTGACCAACAGCTCTCCTTGTGTGAATAAAGCACACTCCACTTCTCTCACTTAGCAATATGCTGGTGAAGATTCTCAGTCATCCAGGACATGATAAATTCAAGAAGCGTTCACCAGACACATTAACTCAATCGACAACAACATCAAGTTCACCAGAGAGGATGCAAACGACAACAAGCTGCCTTTTTTGGACTGTTTGGTTCACATGGAAAGAGAGGACAGCCTCAACATTGAAGTTTACAGAAAACCAACCACACACAGACCAGTATCTTCTGTTTGACTCTCACCATCCACTGGAGCACAAACTTTCTGTTATCAGAACCTTACAGCATCGGGCCGAACACATCCCCACAAAAACAGAAGGGAAGGAAAAGGAACAGAAACGCATAGAAAAATCACTTCAAACATGTTTATATCCTAACTCAGCCTTTGTCAAGTCAGCGAGGAAATCTACAAAACACAATAATGAACAGAAAAAAGAGAACAGACGAAAAAACATTGTCATCCCTTATGTGGCTGGAGTATCAGAGAATTTCAGAAGTATTTTCAACAAACACAACATCCCAGTACATTTCAAACCCAGCAGGACTCTCAGACAGAGGCTGGTCCACCCTAAGGACAAAACACCCACACACAAACAGAGTGGTTTGGTGTATGCGGTCCAGTGCAGCGAGGACTGTCCAGTCTAGAGGACGACACAGGAGTGAATTCTCACTCCTGTCCTGTCCTGGTCGCACAGAAAAAAAATCCCGTCCTGTCCCAATCCTGGTCCAGAGTAAAAAAACAAGTCCTGTTCTGCTCCTGGTTAGAATCACTCCCAATCCTGAACTGCTCCTGTTTTTTCCTCTTCATTAAATTTTTAGGAAATACATTTAATTTAATTTTCTACCCATTCCATTTTAAATTACTTTGTGTTCTGCGGTTTTATTTCAAAAGATATGGAAACAGGAACAGTTCATCTGTGGTGAATTAGAGAGGCATTTATTGCCTTACTCCAAACTAAAACCTTCATTAAAGGTCACAAAACAAATAATACATGGCCTGCAGTCCCTATAATTTTTCTATGGAGATCAGCTGCTGAATCCCTGTTTCTAACTCTTTTGAAGGTCATTTACATTAAAAACAAAAAAATCAATAACAGTACATGGGTCACACCATGTCTACCTTAGATGAAAGAACCCAAACAACAAATAAAAGTTGCATTTTACTCTTTTATTGAGCATTTGTTTCATTTAAATAGTGACATTACTGTCATGTTTCAAACTGCTTAAACAAAACAAAAAAAGAAAAATAATGTACCAAGCAAGACAACTCTCAAATAAAAATGCTTAACTCTGCTTAAGCAAAAAAACGTCATTATTATACATTGGATGACATCTTCAAGAAGTTAATAATCTACAAACCGGATTCCAAAAAAGTTGGGACACTAAACAAATTGTGAATAAAAACTGAATGCAATGATGTGGAGGTGCCAACATCTAATATTTATTCAGAATAGAACATAAATCACAGATCAAAAGTTTAAACTGAGAGAATATCATTTTAAGGGAAAATATGTTTCAAAATTTCATGGCGTCAACAAATCCCAAAAGAGTTGGGACAAGTCCATTTTTACCACTGTAGCCGTTTTCGCACCGCACAGCCCGGCCTGACCCGGCTTCTGACCCGGGTTCATCTTGTTAGCAGTTGCCTTTTCGGGCCGGTGTCAGCCCGAGTTTTAGAACCCGACCGGCGGAGGTTCTAAGCGGGCCGAGCTCCCGGGCCCAGTTTAAATAACAAGAAGCGCGCACCCATACAGAGCATTTCCGCCTTTCAGCGCGAGCTGAATTTCATTAAAATAGAACCACAGAAATGCCTAAAAAATATGTGTTAGCTGAATATATATATTAGTGTTTCTGAGTTTAATTTTTGTTAAAAACTGATTACAAATCAGCTTGTTTTAGAACGTAAATAACACCAAGCGCGTGCACAAGAACGCGCGCACACAAGAACTCCCCACCCACTTCAAGGCGGCTCTCCGCACACTGCAAAATGAGCGGGGGCGGGCCAGGCTGGGCTCAGGGGCAACCCGGGACGAGCTGGGCTGGGGAGGGCTGTGCAGCGCGAAAACGGCTTGTGTGGCATCCCCCTTCTTCTTACAACACTCAACAGACGTCTGGGGACAGAGGAGACCAGTTTCTCAAGTTTAGAAATAGGAATGCTCTTCCATTCATGTCTAATACAGGCCTCTAACTGTTCAATCGTCTTGGGCCTTCTTTGTCGCACCTTCCTCTTTATGATGCGCCAAATGTTCTCTATAGGTGAAAGATCTGGACTGCAGGCTGGACATTTCAGTACCGGATCCTTCTCCTACGTAGCCATGATGTTGTGATTGCTGCAGAATGTGGTCTGGCATTATCTTGTTGAAAAATGCAGGGTCTTCCCTGAAAGAGATGACGTCTAGATGGAGCATATGTTGTTCTAGAACCTGAACATAGTTCTCTGCATTAATGGTGTCTTTCCAGACATGCAAGCTGCCCATGCCACAAGCGCTCATGCAACCCCATACCATCAGTGATGCAGGCTTCTGAACGGAGCGTTGATAACAACTTGGGCTATCCTTGTCCTCTCTGGTCTGGATGACATGGCGTCCCAGTGTTCCATAAAGAACTTCAAATCGTGACTCATCTGACACAGAACAGTCTTCCATTTTGCCACACTCCATTTTAAATGACCCCTGGCCCAGTGCAAACGTCTGAGCTTGTGGAGCTTGCTTAGAAATGGCTTCCTCTTTGCACTGTAGAGTTTCAGCTGGCAACGGCGGATGGCACGGTGGATTGTGTTCACTGACAATGCTTTCTGGAACTATTCCTGAGCACTATGGTTATGGGTGGCGAGATGATATCACTCTCGCCCCCCGTGACTATGCTCACTCACAACTATGCATTTAGACAGTAAGGGCCTGGGTTAGAGTTGGGATGGAGGGGAAACTGGCATAATGCCAGCCTTTGCTCCTTCTCTTTCCTTTTTTAAGTGCACTTTAGAACAACACACACCAACAGCACATTTGGGGACGGGGTGTGTGTGTCAGGGTCTAGGTTTATAAATTTTTTATTTATTTATATATATTAATGGTGTCGAAATTAGCGCGTTAATTATTTGCGTTATTTTATTTATTATGACGCGTTAAAATAAAATAACGCAACGATTATTTTGAAAAGCTCCCCCCGGATGCCGAACCTCACTTCCGGTTTCCGCTTGCTAACGCTGTTAGCGCAGGCACCATACCTGCACTCACATGCGATCACTGGACTTCTGCTAGCAATGATAACTATTTGGGTGTCACGGCTCACTTTATTGATGACAGCTGGAGCCTGCACTCCTTTGTTTTAACTGTGAGTAAATCTACCGAGCGCCACTGTGCGCGCTGCACATCCAGACGGTCGCACACGAATGGATCATTGAGAAGAAAACAACAACGCTCGGGACAGACTTTGAAATCCCCCTGTTTACAGAAGCTGAGCTTGGAAAGCTGAAAAAGTTGGAGGAGCTACCTGAGCCATGCAGGTACGGTTTTATTTCTTTTTCTTTGTAGTTAAGTTGATATTGGTTAAGTCAGTGGGTCAGTTAAGCTGTGTAAATAAACCAAGTGTGTGTGTGTTAAAAAATAAAATGTAATTCTTCTTTCTGCTCCCTTTTCATTCAGTGTTTTTCTTTTTGATTAATTTGCTTTTTTATTCTAAATGAATGAATAAATGAATTAAATTAAATAAAAGCTGATTTTTTTTTCAGTCAACCTTTACTTACACAGGTTAGTCTCAATGAGCCTCAAGGACTCATTTACAAGAAAGACCTGATTATTGTTTATTAATTTGTGTTTTCACAGAAACTCTGGGTGGACAGAAGTACATCTCCTGTTCTGTGGTGCTGCCTGCCTTCTGCCACATGTTCAGAGTCATGGAGCCTTCAGATGATGATACTGTCAACATACTGCGATTCAAGAAGGCCTTTTGTGAAGACCTGGCTCAACGAAAGAAGAACTCCAATCTCACTTGGCTCAAGAATGCTACTGCACTTGATCCCAGGTTCAAGGACTTAAAATGCAAGTAATGTAGAGACTGGTTTGCCTTAGTAGCTGGATAAATGAAGAGGAGTAGATCTTATACATGTGGTTTAAAACAAAGCAGAAATGTTCTGTAAGGTTCTAAATTTCAGTTCACACTAATTCATACAGTTTATCAAACAGTAAAATGTTTTGAACCACAAAATGAATGTTTGCAATGCACTTTAGTTAGGTGCTGCATTTTCTTTACAGAATTATTTCAGTTTTTAAACTGTGTGAAAGTAAAAACAATAAAGGTTATGACTTAACTGATGAATGAATCCATCTTTATTATAAGTTGCCTTAAAGTGTTTAGTCGTGATTAATCGCGATGATAGACAGTTACTTCTTACCTTTAACCGGCCACACTCGGTTTCTGTGACTTCCCTCTCAGTGAAAAGCAGCGGCTTGAACAGTTTACTTCTGGGCAATGTACTTTTGACTTGTGTTAAAGTGAAGGCTTATTGAAAAAAAAAACTACAAAATAGCTGCGTCCGTTTTTTTTTTTCCCCCCATGTTCTTTTTTCCTTATTGGTCGGTTCCCGCTCCTGTCCGGTCCCATTAACTTTCAATCCTGTCCGGTCACGTGAGTTATACTGAGGTTGACTCCGGTCCCGCTGGAATCTTGCCGGATTCACGTGACCTGCGGTTCTCCTGAAAAAATTTCACCCTCTAGTCCAGACCTCTACATTGGGGAAACTAAACGGCCTCTTCACAGACGCATGGCTCAACACACAAGGGCCACCTCTGGACAAAACGCAGCTGTTCACTTGCACCTCACAGACCAGGGACACTCATTTGAGGACCCAGGGTATCCGCGGGGTTGTAAAAGCTATTAAAAGGTAGTAAATAAAATTAACACAAATTACGGCCATTAAAAAGTATTAAAACGTAATAAACGTCATCTGACGAGGTATTAATTTTTTTTAACCTACACTATATTTTTCTCATTCTATCAGCTAAAAATTTCCTTTGAATTTATTTTTCTTTTCTAATTTTATGATCGAGTAGGACCTAAGCTAAATCAATGACGTCATATTGTTGGTCAGTGTGCCTTCGCACCTACAGCCGGCTGAGTGCCGACAGAGCTTCCAGAACCGTCATGAGGAAATGTAATGGTACATCCAGACCGAGCGCCTTTTCAACGGTCAAAAAGCTCGTCACGCACGCAAGTGGACGCACTGGACCCCAGTGGTGTCCAGACCAGAACGAGAAGCGGCGGTGGCGGCGGGGGGAGGAGCTATCAGAGCTTAACTTGCTAAACGTGAAAAGTTCACAATTCAAAACTTACCCGATATCCCGACTTCCTCATTGGCACTCCGCCAGGCATGGTCCTTTTTATTTCTCCTCCATACTTGAACAGGACTTCGCGGGTTATTTCCGTGTCTCACAAACAATATGTCACACAGTTGCGCAACAGCCGTCCCCTCGTTATCGCGTCACATAGCTGACTCCCTCTCTCTCCTCCCCGACTCTCCCTGATTGGTTGACAGAGCGTTGAACGGCGAAATCTTCAGCATGATCAAGGCGTGCTTTGGAGGCTGACGCGGGTTCACGTGCACGGAAAACGCTTTCCAGCACGCTCAACACGCACGTGACGTGACGCCAAGACGTCCCCCATTGACTTTGCATGTAAACCGGACGCTCCTGCAGTTGAAAACGCGTTCGGTCTGGATGTACCATGGGTTTTCAGACCTCTGGTTAGCGGATGCCAGATTCAGAGACTGGCTAACAAGAAAAGCACTTAAATAATTATTTGCTTGCTCGAAATTATAGCACATTTTTGTCTTAGTCTAACATTTTCTTAATAAATGTACTTTAATGGTCAAATCAGCTGTATTTATAAAATAGTTTTGCTGCCTCTGTGAATGCGCAGAGGACGAGAAACCGGAAGGAGGAACGCGTCTCGTTTCTCCGAAATTTTACAAGAAAAGCACCTAAACAATTATTTGTTTGCTCTAAATTATAGCAAAGGTGTGTCTAAGTCCATCATTTGCTTAATAAATGCACTTTGACGGTCAAATCAGCTGCATTTTCCAAAGCGATAGGCGGAAACATGAACGCGCAGAGGACCGCTCGCTGTCCATTCATTGGAAATTTAACAAGACCTAAAAACACTTACTTGTTTGCTTTACTTTATAGTAAAGGTGTGTCTCGGTTGAACTTTTACTTAATAAATGCACCTTGACGGTCAAATCAGCTGCATTTTGCCGGGGCGGTGCAGCGAATTGAAGTTGACTTGGTTGCTCCAGGCAGACGACAGTGGCTGTGGCAAGCTGATTGTGTCATTAATTGCCACTTTGACCTATTTCTAACGGCATGCCATACTACTCTGCTTCCATGTAGTGGCTGAAAATGGTAGTGTTCAATTTTTTTCAGTCAGAATGAATGAAAACTGTCATATCTCAGCCATGTCTGAGATCAGCTTGTACTTCTTGAGAGAAAAGGCAACGTGAGCGCTGCCTTTAAATTTTTAGCTAGAGTCTGCATTTAGTGCTACAGTATGTCAGTCCCTGGTGGGGAGGTGTACCGGTACTTTAGTTTGATAGGCGGGGTGCTCAGTTACGTTGACAGGGTGGGGCACCCCACATGTATAATGGTAGGGGAAACACTGACCGATATTTTGCTTGGTTAATCCACCGGCCTTGTGGCCAGCGCGCGATTGCGCAGTTGTGCAGCTTAGAGGGAACATTGTCTGTGACACGTGAACTACAAGCACATGCTGGACATATTTGGGTTGGGTCGGTGATGTGATTTTTGTCTCCATTTTCCTGCGCAGGTGATGAGTCTGGCAGTGATGAGGACTTCATGGTGGAGGATGACAATGACAGTGACTACGGTCAGTCGAAAAAGAAAGGCAAGAAGGTGATCCGACGGGGCCGGACAGACAAGAAAGAGAAGAAGAGCCCCAAACCCAGGCTAAAGGCTACAGGTAACCTAAACCTCTTTCAGCTCGTTTGTTCTTTACAAACACTAATTTTAAATGCTAGGGCAAACAGCCAAACATTGATGACTTTTTATGTACTTAAAGGTCCACTGACATCATCCTACAAATTTGCATGAAATGATAGAAGATATATATATATTTTATCATTCAACTATGTTTGTTTTTGCAAACAAAATGATAAAATAATGAAAATTCCTTCCAAACTCAGTCTAAAATTAAAAACAGCTTTTCTCTCTGAAAATTCTGACTACAAGCGAATGCAACATTTGTGACGTAGGAAGCAGGACCTTCAGTCTTCGTCTGCCATTAACGCATATTCATTCTCAGCCAGATCGCCTTTTTTGTTGTTGTTGTAAAACTTAAAAAATGCTGGTTCGGTGTGTCACATTTGGGTGTTCTAATATCATCAGTGAACAAGTGAGCCTTTTCACTTTCCCAAAAGATGTAAGACCTTTGTCAAAAATGTAATAAATAAAGTTGCCTCCCTCGGACTAAGCTCCCTGTTTCCTGAACAGGTAAGAGTCAAATACATACGGGTGCAGACCTAAAGTAGAACCTGCTGTTTCTGCTCATCTAACTTCCTGCTTCCAAAACTAAAGACAAATAGCTCAAATCTTAACTTAGATTGATAATTTTGTTGATTTATTTCTTGTTCGCCATGAATATTTATATGGGGCGTTCTAAAGACTTCTCCTTCCTACGTCACAAATGTTGCATTCGCTTGTACAGGTAGTCCCCGATTTACGAGCGAGATCCGTTACAACGAGGCGCTCGTAAACCGGAAATCTCGTAATTTGGAACGGCCGCCACGCTTCTCGTAAGTCCGGAAATTCGCTCGTAAATTGGAACGGTTTTGCTAGCGCGACTACAAACACTCGTTTTTCATCGAAAAACTGCTTATGAGTGCATAAAAATGATCGGAAACGTGTGTCCACATGTTTAGCTAACGAACTGTGGTGAAAAAACACAGGAAAACTCAGTATTTTTTGCGTTTTTTCCAATAATTCGCCAGCTCGTAAGTCTGGAACCTCGTAGATCAGAGCGCTCGTAAATCGGGGACTACCTGTAGTCGGAATTTTCAGAGAGAAAAGCGGTTTTTAATTTTAGACAGTTTGGAAGGAATTTTCATTAATTTATCATTTTGTTTGCAAAAACGAACATAGTGGAATGATAAAATATATACAGGTATATCTTCTGTCATTTCATGCAAATTTGTAAGATGTCAGTGGACCTTTAACACCACCTACAGCTACCTAAACTCTGCAAACACCATGCATCATGCACAAACCTGGTTCACTAAGTAAAACATTCCAGCACAATAAAGATTTGAGAACATTTTAAGTGGATATCTTTGAAGTCTTATAATCTTGTAAATGGAACTACATTTCTAGGTTCTCCATTACATTGTGATATGGTGAGTTCAGGAAATAAATAAACAAATTCTTGGAGATTGTGTTATTTTTATTCTTTATTGTTTTCAGTAGTTATTCTTTATTGTTTTCAGTAGTTAGGGAAGAAAATTAAAGGTGCTTTGTGTAACTTTCTGTAGAGCACAGAACTTAGAAATATTTTCAACAGGCAAAGCATTCTGATCCCTCCCCCTCAGAACCATATATGGCTCTGCCCCCCTTGCTCTGCTGGAATTCAAGCTCTGTTTTTATTGGCTGATTCAAATTCAAGCTCTGTTTTTATTGGCTGATTCAAATTCAAGCTCTGTTTTTATTGGCTGATTCAAATTCAAGCTCTGTTTTTATTGGCTGATTCAAATTCAAGCTCTGTTTTTATTGGCTGATTCAAATTCAAGCTCTGTTTTTATTGGCTGATTCAAATTCAAGCTCTGTTTTTATTGGCTGGTTACAAACTCTGTTTTTATTGGCTGGTTAACGGCGGGTCACTCTGTGTTTTTAGTGTTTTTATAAATGCTGATAGAGAAGCAAGGGGACTACTGTATAGTTTTTTTCATAGATTACTTTGTCTAACACCAGTCTGTCAGTAGATAGTGACAGAGTGAAGAAATATGTTAAAAATATATTTTTAGAAAAGTTAGACTGCACTACAAAGTTACATAGTGCAGCTTTAAGGCTAAAAACCATAATTGCCGGTCTATAGAACACACCCAAACATAAGCTCAGGTTTTGTCCAACAAACCAAAAACGTGCATAACTGGTTAATTGGTGACTAAATTGTCCTTAAGTGTGAGTCCAGGTGTCCCCTGCCTCTCGCACAGAGACTGCTGGATATGGGCACCAGTGACCCCCACGAACCAGCGAGAAAGAAGCGGGTAAAGATAATGGATGGATGGAAAACTAGCAATGTATTGCATATACTGTACTTGAGATACAGTATATACAAGTGCTGGGCAATGATTAAAAATAATTTTAATCGTGATTACCGGTATTGGCTAAATATTTTTAGATGAATCTCCAGTGTTTCCTCTACCATTATACAAGTGGGACGCCCCGTCAACAGAACCGAGCGCCCTGTCTACCGACAGCCCCCCACTGACAAAAATAAAATAGGATGAACATTGTCATGGACAGAATGAAATTACAATATTTCACATAAAAAGTTGTTAACAGTTAACTCTCAAATTTTTATTTAATACAGATTTACTACTACTTTATTTATAAACCCGTTTAAAACAATCACAGCTGCAACAAAGTGCTATACACATAAAATCAAGAAAGTTGAAGCACATAAAAGAATAAAACATTAAGATCAATAAAAACAGTGCAGCACAAATTCATGCTGTGCTAAAAGCCAGGGAGTCGAAATATGTTTTTAAAAGAGTGAATGTGCTCGTGTGATGGGAACACGTTCCACAGTCTTGGAGCGGCTACAGAAACGGCGGTGTCCCTCTGAGCCTCCGTTTGGACTTCGGCACCTCCAGGACATTACTTGTGTTGTGGTAGCTCGAGGGTCAGAGCTGCAGTTCTGAGGCTGCAGGTTGTGTGTGTGTGTGTGGGGGGGTCATCGTCAAATGTTTGATGTGAGTTTGTTGACTGTGATGACCTTCCAAAGAAAACAACAAGAAGCTGAAAGAGAGCTGTTGACACTTTCAGGTGCTTTGTGTTAAAGAAGGAGATGAGTTCTGCTCTTCCTGAACCCATCTTGGTTGGTGGAGATCAGCAGCCTGACTAAAAGTTGTGATGTCATCGTCCTTGTTCTAACTGTCCCATCTGCTCCCATAGTCACCCCCAGTCCAATGAAAGGAAAGGGCAAGGGACGTCCCAGCACCAAGACCGTGGAGAAGAGCTCGCCTAAAGAGGACGAGGA